>JARHVA010001288.1:2140000-2405000 GCA_037957365.1 Torreya grandis | reverse complement strand
ATCAGTCTTTATTATTCTCCCCATGTGTTGTTTGAGTGGATAAGTGTTTTGAATGGTTTATTTAAGGCATTGATGTCTAATTTTGGCAATATTCAACCTATGGAGATAACATATATGAGCATTAATTAACTATCTATGCCTACAGGTTAACCATGATGAGAAAATTTCACAAAACCTTCATTATACTCCTCAAAATAGGGTATGATCACATTAATGGATAGTTACATATGTCTAAGGGTGGTTAATTAATCCCATAATTCCATCCTAGATCCAATATCACCTTATTTGTATTGATTAAGTAGTCTTCACTTACTAGTCATTCATTCTTATACTCATCCACTCTTTGGATGATTAAGATAATTGAACCAGACCCCTAAATAATGCAAGAAGGCTTGAATAACTCTTGGAATAATCCTTTTCACTAATTCTTAGATCCTTCAAACATCTCTCACCTACAAGTCCACCTTCCTTACATGACTAGGCCATATATACTAACCTCATAAATTGGATGATTATAATAAGTTCACATAGGCACTTACAAGTAGATAAGTGAACACTTAAAGATTTGGAGGAGTGAAATAAGTCTTGAGATAACACTCCCCATGATTTGTAACTTATTATTAAGTCCTACATCATTTTTCTTGCTCAAAACCCTAAAAACTTATAGTTTCTAGAGGTATCCATACATTCTCCATACAACTAAGTTGGAAACATGATTTAAGTGTTTGAAAAGTGGTTCCTACATATTTAGATGCACTTTTCAACAAATTTATCCAATTGGGTGATTATTATGGTTTTCTATGGGTTTAAAAGTGCCTAAGACTCTTAACGATGGTTCATAGAGGTTAGGGCATAAACTTATGAACCAATTAGACTAAATGTATGCTGATAAACCCTTTTACCTATCTTGAAATGACTAGTTTCCCATGTAGAGGTTTTGTATAGTTATGAGAATGTGAAAATTCCCCTCAAGTGAGAAGTATTCCTCCTAGATGGCCTTTGGGTGTCTCTAGGAAAAAAAAGATAACTATATAAACTCTCATGGAACTCAATGTGACCAAAAGGTTCCCAAACATCATGATTACCTCCTTTATGAAGATTTGAAGTGTTCTTGTCTCTCAATTTGCCTTCCATTACATCTTTTAGTGGTCTTGTCCTAATAGAGGTGTTGTACCAGCCTATCTAAAAATATTATTACTTGAATCTTGGTGCTAACCCTAGGTTTATGAGGTACTTTTACGTTATGTTCAACCTAAACATCATCTCTAAGGTTCCCTAGATAGCAATGTTGGCTTGATTAAGCCATTTGGCCTCTTTTGAATGCATACAACCCTTTATCTCAATACCTAGCTATGTATGTTTGAAAAAAAAGTCATGAAGGTTATTTTAGATGGATATTAAAGGAATATTTGGAGGCTTTAAGACTTATTATCTCTCCTTATCCTCATTATAAAGAACAATACTTTTCATTCCTTTGATTTTAGGTCCAAATTATCCTTCTCAAGCTTGATTTGTACAACCTGGTCCTTACACATGCTAAGCAATGGGTTATCATGATGATTAGAAGACCTGAGGAGACCTTAAGGGCCATTTAAAAATCAAATAACCTCATATGGATGCATTTTGAAGCAAGAATCCACAATTGGGTACTATATGGGGTTTAGGAAGGGTTTAAGATGCCCACCATATTAAAGATGTTCATAGAGTATGGACATCCAAAATAGATCTAATTTACATGAACTTTAAGTAAACTAACCCCTACAAATTCCCTCAATATATTTGGATCCCATGGATAAGGTGTGTGGAGATAGGAGTGTTGAAATATGACTTTTGACCTCTTTATTGACTAGTTTTAGTAAGTTAATTTATTAGGGAACATTCATAAAACTAAACCCCTTAATGACCATCAATATTTTATGGATTTTGATTCCATAGTGGTAATTGAATTTACCTAGGATCCCTGAGCTTAGACCTCTTTGTGGTGAAGGTTATGTACATTTGAAGGTACACCTCGAGTTGGATGCCTAAAACTTTGTGACTCGAGTAGGGTTTTGAGATTTGAAACTAGTCTAACCTTTTTTTATTTACCTTTAATTAAAAATAATCTATAAATACTTGAAATAATATTACATACTTCTCATGGCAATCAATCTTGTTATGAAGACTTGGATATGTCTCAAAATGGCAATAGGATTTAAATCCATGCTCGAGGTCTATCTCTTTTGGCTTACCCTCAAGGGTATCTAAATAATATATTGAATATTTATTACCCTATAGGGTGTATGAAGACATAAAACATAATATTATAACACCTTAAAAATCCATCATTAATCCTATCTTTCCTGTGAGCTCTTCAAGACCTTAAATTACTTAGTCTTGGAATTGACTATTGACAGACTGGACTAGGTCTACAATAAGATAGTGGGTATAAACACTAATGGTATTACCTAAATGAGAGAATTGGAACCTTAATTTACTATTATTTACTATTTTTACCAAATTTTAAGGTCTAGTCAAATCTAAATATGCTTTAAACAACAATTTTCCCATGATTGGTTGTAGGCCTACTTGCAAGTATGGGTGCCTGGTAGTATGAGGGGTTATGAGTAGGCCTTCATCCCTTTATATTTAAATTACCATGGAATTAGGATGTTTATAATGTTTTTAAATTATATTTAAACCCTTAGGTATTATTATTTCACCATCCTTTTCCTTTGTATACTTTTTCCTCTTTAGGCTAGGTTTTATACCCATTTAGGCATGTGTAATTCTTAAGTCTATGTTTAGCGTCATTTTACTTTTGGTTGGGGTGATCACAAAAAAATTTCCAATTATTTAGTGTGAATCTTACCTATTATTAATAATGTGTATTCTTTAATCTATACAAGATGTATATCTCAATACACACCAACAATGTTGTAGGCACTCACTTACACATGTTGACTATCTACAGGAGTCCATAGAATAAGCTTCTGAGGGAGGAGGCATTTGTAACCATTTGAAATATATTGTGACTATTTATCAAATTATTATCCAACTACTTGATATATCCAATTTCTATGCCTATGGTGGTCTATACATAGTGATCTTGAATACTTTTGCATAGTAGGCCCAAATGGTTTCCTCTGGTGACTATTTGTTTCCTCAACAGGGTATATGGCCATATAGGTCTATCCTTTTATGTCCCTACGGTTATTTAGGGTCCTAATGGGCATATAGGCCTAATTATTATGGTTTAGGTTAATAAATATGGGTGGATGGATTATGGGGAATGATAGTGGAGGAATATGGGATTTGAACATGGAATGTAGGGTTTATGGCAGTGCAATGGTAGTGGGGAAAACATGAAATGGTTGAGATCATTTCATGAATTGAAATAGAGTGTGGGGACATACCTGAGATATCTCACAATGATATTAGATACCCTAATATGTATACCTATTAATACATGTCACTTTGGAGTCCAGTAAAATGTATATGTAGTCAGAATATGAAACCTAAGATTCTCTAAAGAACTTTAACATTAGCTAAGAAACCTTAACTTTTGCTAAAGTGATTGTGAAAATATTTAAATGCAATAAGGTGATTTCAAGTCCTATGGGACTATCATGTATGTTTTTAACCTACACATAAGTATCTAATGTTGACTTATCATGATTACAACACTCCACTTCATGTTTATATTGTGTTTGAGAGCTTTGAGGACACCATTGAACAACACACGGTCTTTCAACATAGTGAACCCATATGTGTATGTAACCATTTCTTTGAATAAACCATAAGAAGATAAGAGATTTATATGAACATAAAATTAGATCAAAGAGATTTATACAAATTTTTAACACCCTATTGATCCTTCAATACTATCAACCTTTAGGTGAAAGCACTCAACATTCCACTTTACCATCCAACTCTACCTATAGACTATAGACTTTTATAGTTTACATGTTTCTCAGTTATATAAGCACACATATGTGGTAAATTTTTTGAATAATTCATGATAATTTCCTTCAAGACTCGAGGAATTATGAATAACCATCAATTTAATCAAATAGTCCATAAATTCATCAAAACCATTTTTCTCCTTTTACCTTGTGTAGATGTGAATGATGTCTAGACCAATTACTTTCTTAATGAATTTTCATAGAGCTTAAGGAACCAATCCTAAGACCAATTTCCATTAATGAAATTTTACCAAGGCTACTTTCTCGGGCAAGAGCTTGGGTCTTCCTTCTCTCTTCTCTATATGGTCTAAACACAAACCTGAAGTGATCTCCAAGCCTGGAAATGAGCTTAATGGGAAGGTGAATCAATTTTTAGATACTCAAGAATTCAAACAACCTAATTTATTACACATATGCCATTATTATATTATTTCTATAGATACTTGACCCCACCTGAGTTAGTTCATTCTGTACAGATCTATACCATTTAGAAAACTTCTAAAACCTATAAGTTTCATGCATTTTCTCATGTTTTAGACCAAAATATATTGTTAATAGGTAGGATGGAGGGAAAATAAGAGTCAATTTATGTATTAAATCCCAAGCTAAAAATTGGAAAATCTAAAAATTCATAATTTGGCACATGTGGGGTGTATTAGTGGTAATTAAGCATTGACCTTTATGGGCATGGGGCTCAATAATGCATGAAATTCCATAGTTATGTCTTAATTAAGTCCATGACAAGTATTTAAGGTGTGGATGGTGGTTTAGTGGCCCATTAGGGTCAAATGAGTTTTCATTATGGTCAAAAATCTTGCTTTTAGGACACATACATGACCTTAAGGAGACATAACAAATAGATATGATGCCAAAACATATGAGGAGACCTTTATAATCTATTAAGGACTTCAATTTAGCCCCAATTCACTTTAAAAATGTTCTAAAAAACTTGAAAATGAACCATACCTTACATGATTGATCAAATCAGAGATGTTCATGATTCCTCACTAATTGATTTATCAACTCACATTCATCATTGCATCTTTTAATGTTGAGGCCTCATCTAAACTTACCAAGGACCTCCATAAATTTTAAAACATTCTAAAAACACCTAAAAAAATTGAAATATGAGGTAAGGGGAATCATCAAGGATCTTATAACATCATCAAGATAGTGAACCTGTTTGAATAAACCTATTTCATAAGGATGCATGAAAACCATAAGAACCAGTGGTAGATTAGGGTTCTAAGACTTTAGGTTGACCACTATATAGGTCTAAGACTAGAAAGTGGTCCAAATTTATAGTGACTTAGCTAGCTTGACTAGATTGATGGTCGAGGGAACTCAAAATCTCTAAATTTTCTCTTCATGACTAGCAAGTGAATCTTTGACTACACATAGACTCTGCCTAATACCTTATAGATCTTAAGACTCAATGAGACAAAATAAGACACAAAAAAAGATAAAATAAAAGACAAACTCACACAAAAAAAAATGACTAAGATAAAACAACAACTACCAATCACGTGTAGAATCACTTAGAGGAAAGAGATAAATACTAACTATTATGTACAAGAGGACTTGGTGTTGGCTAATAATAGTACTTAAGGAACATCCCATTGACAAGGATGGGTATTTATTCACCATATAACCTAGATAGTTATAAAACATTGCTCTCCTTGTAACTAGTAATGACATATGGTCCACTCCAAAGACTATCAAACTTTAAGTGTTTACTTATCTTGGCATGGTCTTCATCCCACTTAAGTACTATGTCTCTTTATTGAAAGATCTTAGATGAATATCTCTTGTTAAATTATATTTTAACTTGGTTTTGGATTGACCACATATCATGCATATTACTTTTCCTTGTTTCTTCTAACTCTTTTAGCTCATCCATTCTTACTTTCATTGCCTCATCCTCTATAAGCTCAAGTTTGTGTGCAATCTCCAATGCTGGTAGCTCAAGTGAGATACAAAAATTTGCCTCTCTACCATAAACAAGGAGATAAGGAGAGTGAATAATATACCTATTATAAGTGATTATATCTTCCCATCAAACAATCCTCAACTTTGTGTGCCATTATCTTTGACTGTCTTCCATTGTCCTCTTAATGATCCTAATCAAGTGTTTTTTGGTAGGCTATGCTAGCCCATTTAGCTATGGGTAGTATTTAGATGAATATTTGAGATATATACCATGGTTAACGGATCAATCACACACTTTATAACTACTGAAGTCCAAGGCATTATCTGATATAATGGTAGAGGGGATTCTAAACCTAGTCACAAGACTGTCACAAAATTCCAAAACTGAGTTCTTATTTACTTCTTTGAGTGAAGCTACCTCCAACCACCTGGTAAAGTAATTATAGGATATCAAAACCCACCTATTACTATAACTAGTGGAAGGATGGATCATTCCTATGAAATATAAGCCCTATTGCATAAAGGGTTTCTTAACTTGGATGGGTTTTAGGGGTAAAGTAGCTAGTCTCTATTTACTGGTGAGCATAACACACTTAGAACATCTCCTAACCCAAGCATGTGAATCCATTAATAATGTGGGAAAAATTATTATTATCTTATGATATTTAATTCTATAGTATTTGCTAAAAAGTGTCCACCTATAGGTCCATCATGAACTTTTCTAACACCTTGTCAATCTAACTAGTCTCAATACACCTTAATAACATGCCACCTATGTCCTTATAGAATAGTAATTCATAAAAAAATGTAAGGGATGGAATATAGTATAAAGTGTCTCATTTTTTTCCTATCTAATCCCATAGGAAATTTCCCCATTTTAATAAATTTCACCACATCTCAAGTCCAACTAAGGGGGTCATGCTTGTAGCTTATTATTGACTATCATGGACTACTAATGCCATCTCCTCTTATTTAGCCATGGTATCAAGATGTTAATTGATTACCCTAATTCTTATCATTTTATTGACCTTAAATTAAATATCATATTCCATACACTTAGTCACCCAACTGACCTCCTATCACTTAAGTCCCTATTAAGCATGAAATCTTTTATACTAGGGTGAACTACCATCACAAAGACCTTGTTATTATACACCACATGTTTTAATTTTTTTAGCCTTCTCATGACAAAAAGGACATTTTTTTAAACAAATGTGTATCTCTCTTCATACCATTCTAATGCTTTATTGAATAAAATAATGGGTTAATCTATTACTTCATTATGTTGTTGCATGAGCATAGAAAAAATGGCATTAGTTGTGGACAAGGCATACATGAAAAAATATTTGCTAAAATCAAGGTTGAGAAGGGTGGAAGATTAGGAGATGTCCTACTTGATGGCATAAAAAATTATCTTACCTTATTTTCTCCATGATAATTCCTTGTGATTATTGAGCATATGAGTGAGTGGTCATACCAGCTCTACAAATCCTAAAATGAATCTCCTAATGAAGTTTATTTTGCCCAAGAAGCTTTGTAATAATTTCTTATGCTTGGGTAGGGGAAAGGAAAGGATTGATTATATCCTCTCAAGGTTAATGAAGAATCCATCCTTTGACATAATATGTCCTAGAAGTCTACCTCCATAGAATGAAAATATGCATTTTTAGGGGTTCAAAGAAACCCCAAACTGCATGCACCTATCAAATACTAACCTCAAGTGTATCATGTGATCTTTAGGTTTATTTGAGAATATATTGATGAAATTAAGGTATATGAGCACCATCTCATTAATGATCCCTTGGAAGGCTACATCCATTACTCTTTGGAAGGTTAACCTTGCATTATATAGTCCAAAGGGCATCTTAATCTATTCATAAATGGCCCACTTAGTTGTGAAGGTAGTTTTGTATCTATCCTCTTCTCTCACCAAAAATTTATTATACCTAAAGTATACATCAAGAAAAGATAACTTCCAAGAGCCTAAAACCTTATAAATAATTTGATCCATGGATGGTAGGGGATATGATCTCTCAAATACACCTTGTTGAGATCTCTAAAGTCTACACACAAACATATCTCCCCATTATTATTCCTTGAAAGCATCAGATTTTCCACCCATGAGTAATGTTTAATAGGGAATATGAACTTATATTTAATGAGTTTTGTCAACTCCTTCCTCATGAGTACCTAAATTTTGGGGTTGACTAGTCTTTGTTTATGTCTCACCATTTTTGCATTCTCTTTCAAATATATGGTATGTTGAGCCAACCTAGGGTTAAAACATTTAAATTCATGGTACTACCATGTAAATACATATGAAAAATCTTGATATAAGGATATGAAGGAAACTATCTCATCTTTGGTATTCACCTTCCCTAACTTGAGTAATTTATCTTGGAATATAACAACATTCTCATAATGTTCCTCTTTGGTGGAGATACTTACCTTATATTTCCTCAAATATTCATCCTAATTTAAGATACTAACCAATGTTACCAATCCCTTGGGAAACTTATTTGTCCTCAATTGGATAATTTGATCTCTAAACTGATGTTACAGTCTACTTTGGCTCTTTGAGTATAATTCTGCTTCATGTTGGAGGAAGAAATTAATATGATTATCACTCTCAAAAACCTAAAAAATTACCTCATTATAGGGTAATAAGGCCCTATACACCACCTTGATTTGTGACTACCCTTTAGTTTCTTTAACTTCATCAACTATGTCATATTGTGCACCAATGGTAGTTAACTGGTTTGCATGATGGTTGAATTATCTTGGTAAGGAATGCATGTTAAAGGATTGGAATTCATCTAAGAGGTCCCAAACCCATTGATTTTAGGCTTTCAAAAGTGTATTCTTGACTACACTTATGCCCTTTACATGCTGCACCACTAGTTCATTATCTCCTTTTGCTTGAAAGAGCTTAATACCTCTTTTCCTTGCCCATTGTAACCCATAAATGAGGGCCTCATATTCTAAAGTATTATAAGTGAATCTAAAATGAAACATTATGAGAGAATAATACCTTTTATGGGAAGGGGATATAATCATAATACCTACCCACTCCCATTATTTGACCTTGATCCATCAAATAACAACTCGATACACTTTCATGCTCTTGACTTGGGATGGTGAGACTAAGAATAACAACTCCTTATTCATGTATATAATACACACCTAGGCCTACCTATTCAATGGTATTGTAGGTGTCATAACCATGAATATTTTTTTCCACTCATCAAAGATAAAATTAGAGGTGCCTTCAAGTGGTTCCTTAGACTCTTGATCAATGAGACGCTCATCCTCATCTAAGATAGTGCATTTAACATTATATAGGTTGGGAATGTAGGGTTCTAAGTGGAACCTATAAGTAGGTCAAAACCTCATGGTAACCCTTGTACCATACCTAGACCTAAAGATAATGTATGAAAAATCAAAACAAAGATACTCACCAATTTTAGTAGTGAAATCCCTAGACAAGTATAGGGAAAATTAGGGAGGAAGGTCAACTACCATGACATCTTGAGCTATGGTATAGTTATGAAAAGTAACAAATATAATATTAAGGTCTTTAAGAACACCTATATCCTTGGTGGGGGGCCCATCAATTTTTAAAACTCCATTTTCACTAGGTTCATGCTTAAGTTCCAACTTATCAGCTATGGATTTAAGCATGAAAAAAGTACTATCACCACTATTTACTATGCAATTTTAAATAAGGGAGTCTCATTTTATGATTAAAGGTATAAGAGAGGTGGATTAACTACCTTATATGCTTGATATTCATGAGGTTAACTACAATTATCAAATAATTCATGTACATTATCATCTTGTTTGTCCATGACATGAAGCTTGGATAGTCTTCTAGATGGAGGTCCTTTTGCCTTGGAATGAGTAAAGCATCTCACATAGGAATATTGACATGGGCCTTCTTCATATAGTCCAAAATACTGAAAGGAGAGATGAATATCTTGGACTACAACTTAAAATTAGAAACATGATTTGGAACTTATGTAACTTGGTGGATAAAAGGACTTTTCTAATGTTGGGCATGTCCTTATGGTATCTACTGAGTTGGAAGTGTATTGTGAAATTCATCTTGAGTGGCAGCCCCTTGAGTTATTTTGGAAGGTGTAGGAGTTGCCTTAAACAAACCCAAACTATCATCAACTACCTTTATTTTATCTCTTGTATGGGCTATAATTGAGTTGTGTACCTTAGGCACATTCTAACCTTGATTTGATACCACTTGATCAAATGAATCCTAACCTTATTAAAAATTAATAAAAGTAGTTTCATAGGGTGTCTTGCTTCTACTTCCCCTTGTTGACTTTGGATCTCACCTTTTTTCATGAAATGAGTATCTCCATGAGGCATAAAAGGACCTTCCTTATGTTTTGGAGGAGGCATGTTGTCATGTGATTTAAAGGCAAGATCTTGATGCATATGGGATGTATGATACCATTCACCAATTGGAGCCCATATCACTTGATTTCTCCCATGGAGAAGACCATTGACCTTCTTGTGCATAATTGTTTTGAGTTGACATCAAGTCTCTAGAATTGTTGGTTTGAAATTGTTGTATGGTCTTGCTTATGTGATCTACCCTTGGCCTTGTTGGCTAGGTTGATAAAGAGGCATGTTGTATTGATAGGACTGATAGGGGGCTTGGTATGGTGCTTGATAAGGCTTATAAGGTGGATTATGTTACCTCTCCAAGGATATTAGGTTATTATTTTGGGCCTTGAGTAATCCCTCTATCTTACCCAACCTATCAACTTAGCTTTCATTTGACTAATATAGATTAGTTTAGGTTGGTAATAGAGCAATGTTGGGGAGAGGGGGTTGAATTTCTGAGAACAAAGGCATGAGAGGCCTAGGAGTTAGTTTTCCTATGTGTATTAGGTATCTTTCTCCTCTTATGGCTATCTCATAGGCTTTTGGAAAGGTAGTTACCCTCATTAATTTTACCATAAAAGCTACGTCAAAGTTTAAGGCCCTTAGGTAGTACAAGAAAACATAGTTAAGGGTGGGCTTGATGATTAAGAATCATATCCTAGGTTTTTTAGAACCTATAATTGAAATCTACCATGAATTCTTAGGGAGGCTATTTTTATTATAGTGAATTGTTCTACTAAGGATACATGGTCACTCCTATCCTCAAAGTGCTTACATAAGTGCTCTCCAAACTCATCCCAAGTGTTTATAGACATAATAATGAGACCCCTATATCACTGGAGTGCCTTACCCCTCAAGGAGGTTGCCAAAAGTCTTATAGCCACATTCTCTTAGGTTATGTTATGAATTGAGCATAGATTGGCCATGTATTTTATATGCTCTAAAGTGGTATTTGAGTTCTCTTTTATTAATTATGGAATAATTTTAAGGGTAACAACTAGTATGTCATCAAATTTGTCAAGGTTCAAGGGAATTTCACCATTAAAAGGCACAAAAGCTTGCATCCTAGGTCTGACCATTAGGGTAAGAGGAGTTACAATAGTATTTGTTTAGGAAGAATTGAGAGAATTGGGAGGTGTAGGAATAGGATTGAATCTAGGATATATCTTCCTTATAGAAATGTCTAATGCCAATTTAACAAACTCAAAATTCTTACCTTTTGAAAAAGATATAGTGGACACCTTTTACATGTAATTGTATGCAGATCTTCCACTCAATGTCTTTAGATTTTAGATGTCTTCCAAGGCCACTAAATAATTTTTTAATTCACTTTAAATCTGGTCCCACTAGTCATGCCAAAAAATTTATTAACCCAAGTTACACCTTCTTGAAGAAGACTATTCAAATCCAGCTCAAACTTGGACTAACATGGGATTGAATTAAAGGTTGTGGGATACATGTAGTATAGGTTAAACCTCTATTTTATGGGGTTATTTATTCTAATTTATCAACTTGAATTATCCTTATAAGACCTCTTTCTATTATTAGGAAAATGGTAAAAAATAAAACTTAGAAATAAATCCTACACTAATAGTGGTGATGCACCAATACTTAATTATCCTCTTTTGAATACTCCTTAGACACACTTATGAATTCAATGGAAGCAATCAACTGATAAAACCTCATAACATAACCCTAGTCATGAATATTTCATATGAAGGTCAATTAGAAAGTAGGAAACTTGAAGGCTAAGGATATAGTTATGCATAAGACACTATTGGCCCATCAACACTTCAAGGCCACTACTACCTATCAATGATTCATACAACCTGCATAGATTGAAGGTATGATATTAGGTGAGATAAAGGACATATAAATAAGTTAAACATCATACATTATGAAAATAAACCTTCATAATACACACTAACACTCATACATAAGTGTGTAATTGATCTTTTTCTATTGACTCGAGGCATAAGGTACAATTTTGGCAAAGCTTTACTATACCCAGCTGAGGGATAAGAACAAAGAGATAAATACCTAAATATATAGAATTTTTCATGAGAAAGATAGAGAGAGAATAATATAGGCATAGGAGAGGCAATGACGAGACCAATGTGGGCTTGATGTAGTTACATAAGTCTCCATTACTCTCCCCATGCATTATTTGAGTGGATAGGTGTCTTAAATGGTCCATTTGAGGTGTTGATGTCAAATTTTAGAAATTTTTGACCTATATATAACACATATATAACACCTTAAACCAAATATCTCTCTATCCATTAGTTACAAACATTAAAAGTGGCTTAATGGAGCCTTTTTCCATGAGTATTAAGTGACTATATATGCCTGCAAGTTGACCATGATGAGAAAACTACCCAAAACCTTCATTATGCTCCTAAAAATGGGGTTTAATCACCTCAATGGATATTTACATATGTATAATGGTGGTTCATTAATCCTATAATCCCTTCCTACATCCACTAGCACCTTCTTTCTATTGATTAAGCAGGCTCACCTGTTAGTCATTAATTCTTCTACTCATCCATTGTTTAGATGATTGAGATAATTTAAATAGACCCCCAAACCATTTGAGAAGGCTTGAATAACTCTTGTAATAACCCTTTTCACTATTAATTAGACCCTTCAAACATAACTCACCTACAAGTCCACCTTCCTTCCATGATTAGGCCATCTAGACTAGCCTCATAGACTAGATAATTAGAATAAGTTAGAAAAGGCACTTATAGGTTTATAAGTGAACAATTAAATATTTTCAAGGGTGAAATAAGTCTTGAGCTAACACTCCCCATGAATTATAACTTATAAATAAGTCCTACATCCTTTTTATTTCTTAAAATCCTAAAAACTTACACTTTTTATAGGTGTACATACAGTCTCCACATATATAAGTACAATAGACATGGCCTCCTCTAAGTTCAAAACATGATTTATGTGTTTTCCAAGTGTTTCCTACCTATTTGGATGCACTTTTCAACAAATCTCTCCAATCAGGTCCTTATTAGGGTTTTAGAGGGGTTTAAGAGTGCTTATAACTCTTCATAATGGTTTATAGAGGTTAGGGCCTAAACCTCTAAACCAATTACACTAAATGTAAGCTAAAAAATCCCTTTACCTCTCATGGATTTCTCATCCTCCCATGTAGAGGTTCCATACAACTATGATCTTGTGAAAATGCCCCTCAAGTGAGAAACATACCTCTTAAATATCCTTTGGGTGTCTCTAGGCCAAAAGGTATAATAGTAGCAACTCTCCTAGAAATCAATGTGTTCAACAAGTTCCCAAACATCATTATGACCTATTCCATGAAGATTTAAAGTGTTCTTGTCTCTCAATTTGCCTTCTATACCACATTCTAGTGGCATTGTCTTAATAGGGGTGTTAGACCAGCTTATCTAAATACATGAAGCCTGAGTCTTGGCCCTAACCCTAGGGTTATGAGGTACCTTGTTGAGGTCAACATACCCCAATTTCTTAAAATGGGGAACCTTGTTTAAAAAAAATTAAATTTGTGCTTTGAATTGAAATTCCACTTGATTAGAATTCTTTACTTGAATATCACCCACACATGGTTCTAATTTAGATTAACTAGCATGTCTCTTTTTGATTCTTATCTTATTTTGCCTAATTTTGCTAATGGTTGCTTCATGTGTTTTGAATATGTAGGTTTAGTGAAGTCCCAAGTGGGTGAATAATGTTCAAGGTTTCATACTTCAAATGATAATATGACCCTTTGTTAATCTTTAAGTCTTTAATGGTTTGATTGAATTCATGTTTGAGTATCTATAAACACTTAGTCTAATTATTCTAACCTAATCCTTTTAAATTTGAATTCAAATTTACATGGGGTCACTTTCTTTGAAAAAAAATTGGGAATGCTTTATGTTAATTTAAAACTTATCTTATATTTTATCCTAAGGTCTTATTCATTTTTATTACCATTAATAAAACCTTAGTCTAAAATTTAAATGCTATAAGTTCTTTATGTCCTAAGACCCCTCTTAATTATTCATTATTTATTTGGACTAACTAAACATAGGGTCCCCTTTATTATGTTTTAAAACTCATCTTAAAATTTTATCCTAAGGTTTTACCATGTTTATCAACATGAATAAAACCATAGTCTATAACTTTAACCTAAGTTATCTATATTTCCTGAGTCTTACGTGTTTTATTTTATCATCCACAAGATTGACAGTGCCCATTTTCTCAAGCAAGGTTGTTATAATGGTACATGTTAAGTCAAGAATTAAATGGAGCCCCAAGGCAAGTGAGAATGTGACAAGTGTCAAAATTTTGACAAAAGAACAATGGACATCAAATGGCATTCAACCCCCCAGATTGAGATCTAACAGAGCATGATTAATCAATCAAAGATGATATGACAATGCATAGTGAAGATTTAAAAGTCAAGTCCCAATGAGCAAGAATGTATGTGCCAATTGTCATGACCATAATGGATTATTAAAGCTCAAGCATGTCCCTAAAGATTAATGGTATATGGTTGGGCATAGATATTCTGCTTGATGGTGCAATAAGTCAAAGCTTTAATGAATCTTCAAGATGAACAAGAGGGTGAAAAGTATTACCATCACATGAACCCTATCATAGATCCAATGGTACATGGATTGAAGGATAAAACATAGTGGATAAAGATTGATGGAGCATGATTGAGCCATGCAATCAAGATCAATGGTACAAGATCAATGTTGACATTTCAAAGAAGCTCAGGACAAATGTGAAAGTGACAAGTGTCATAACCATGGGGAATATATCAAAGAATCCAATGGTGTTCAACTTCCTAGATCAAGATCAATGAATAATATTGATCTGTGCAATCATATCTAATGGTATGAGCCTAGGTGGACTTTTTAAAGATTTATACCCAATGAGGTATTGACACATGTCCTTAAGGCAATGATCATATTTTGAAATTTAATAAACATAATGACATGGTAATTTCATGTTGGCATACACATCAATTCAAAATATTTTGTGGACCCAGAAAGGTAAAGGTATAAATGTGTAAATCTAAGCAATATCTAAGTCACAAAGCTCACATAATTTAAATAGCTACTACCATTAAATCTCTATAAAGACATTCATAAAATCCCTAACATAATTAGAATCCCTAATTTGACTATTTGATCATTAAAAATTAGCTAAGGAGAATCAAAATATCATCTATGCAAGAATAATTAAATCCAAAGCAAAAGTGCAGTCCACTAGTGAGTAATTTAATAAATTCATAGACATGACAACTCAAAAAGGTGTTTCCAAGGAGGATTTGGAGATTTATTTAACCTCAGATGCAAAAGGGAGGATTTTCAAGGACATAGATTTCGATGCCACTACTCTAAACACATGAGTCAATAATTGGTCTAAGATTTTTTGGACCATTAAAGAATAACCAACCATTACAAGAGAAGAGGAGAAGAATGTGTCTGGAAAGAGACTATACTATGACATAGTTGTTATAAAAATGATTGGTCTACACTATGTAGTGGTGAAACCTAAGGTAATCCACTACATAGACATTCTTACTCCCATTTTTAAGGATGCTAAAATAGATAAAGTCATGCTAATTAATGGACATACTCAAAATAAAATGGCCTACATTTCTCCCATAACCTTTAATAACTAGTACCAATTACCCAAACCATAAATATATCTAACCTTAATCAACAACTAGGCCAAAGAGAATGATTTAAAAATCATCCTTGCCCTATGGCTATATTCTGGGATCCAAGTGTTTTCAGACATTAATAAGAACATTCCCATTAGTTAATTCAGACCTATAATAAATATGATCATGATAATGATGAACAAGTTGTATGGAAATTCAACCACTACATATGTAGATAAAATTTGGGTGTCCTTAATCTACTTCATGGTTGAAAAATAGATCACCCCTCCTCTAAGTGAAGTAATTAGCATTATTTTAAGTAGACAGATATTTGTAATTGTAAATAGGAAGAAAACCCAATTTTATATGATGCCATACCTTCTAGATGCCCTGCACCACAACCAATATTCCTAACCTGATGGAATGGTCACCTAGTAGAACATAAATGGTTTCACATTATTATTCCAAACTACACATATTCAAGTATAGAGATCACATCCAATTTATCTATGACTGTGTTTATCCTATACTTAGTGAGGCTATAGTTGGTCATCTTATGGAAAGGGTCAACCCACTAGTTAGTAAATATGTTAAAGCTATAGGTGATATATAGTTATACCTAGATTGTGCAATCATTAAAATTAAAGGGATGTAGATCCATCCTTTCAATATACTCATACATGTACCCAATAAAATAGTAGAGAAAGAGGTAACATATCAATTATTCCATGACATTGATCGATTATGTAGAATAAAGAAGAAAGGGATCCTCCACAACCTCCCAATAACTATTAGAAGGACTACATTCAAGTAATGAGAAAACATAGAATCAACATCTTGACATAGAACATCATTTAAACTATAAATTGATGAGTTGAGGTAGTGGGACCCTTGTTTAAGGGTTAAGGAACATTTAAAGGTTAAAGGGATTAATGCACTTTATGATCATCAGCCTCATGCTTTTGACCCTATGTACACAAAAGCTTCCTCATTCTCTGAGACCACCAAGAGATTAAATGAACATAACCTCAATCATGAATCTAAGATAGATGCAAATCATAAAGGAGATGATATATGGTAATTATGGCCAAGGTAGTACCATTTATTAAGTGGTGAACCTTCTAGACCTCCATCAGCTCAATCGGCTAGTGCCGAAATAGAGACACAAGTTAAACATAGGCTAGAGGAGAGAATGCTTGATGATATTGCATCTTATTTAACCCAAATAGAGGGACAAAGATCACTAGTGGAAGATGTTCATATGGTAGCATTAAACCATAGTGAGATAGTTGAAGATGTTTTTAAAATGATATCACTAGCTTATGAGTCAGATAATGAAGAATCTCAAGCTGAGGAGATAGAGAAATAAAAGGATAAAGATATAGAATTAGTCTTAGTTATTATGGATCACCCAAGATAAAATCTAAATTAACCATTTTTATAATAAATACCAAGAATCCCAAGGTAAATTTCACCCCTCCTTTAGGTGAAATTAATTTATTTAGTGAATAAAACTTGATTTATGAACTATCCATTCAAGAGTGGCTTATTTATGGACCCAAATTATATAATTTACCTACTAAAAAACATCCTTAGGCAATAATGAAGGCCATCAACATTATTGTGCATGAAGAAATCAATCCATGGATTGTGGCTCTACAAAAGGAAGAGGAGAGAAGAATGGCTACTCTAATAGCACCAAGTGAAGAACAAATGGAGATCACATCTCCTAAAATGACACAGTCATCAGTGGGAGTTAATTTTGATCCCAATATATATGGATTACAAAGGGTAACAGAGAAAAAGGTCATGGTTGGTGGGGAAGATATCAATTTCTAGAAAGTAGAACCATTAACTAATTTGACTCTAGTGGCAGACATAATCTTAGTTAGAATCCCATATTTGATGAAAATGTGCTTGAATTATCCAAAACACAATTAGAACAATTACAAGATGCCATCAAAGGCATGCAGTAATAAAAGGAAAATCTATAAAATCTAGCTATCTTTTAAGTAATAGAAGCTATGATAGACATGTTTGAAAAGACTTTATTTGACATGTTCAATTCTTTGAAATTATGAAATTCCAGATAGAGGGTACTAAACCAACAAGATGTAGTAGCCAAGGGCCTAGTTTAACAATGGTAGAACTCCAAAGGCAAAAATAAAGGATTTGATCTATATCTTGACTAAGGATCAAATTATTGACTTCAAGATAATCGGCTTGGCTCATCTAAACATAGTCATGAGATTACTAGTGGACAAGATCAAAAGTTTGAGCACATGGTCCAAAAATTGGGAGAGTCTCCTTGTGGATGGTAAATAGGTATAAGATAGGATAAAGCATATACTGAGGACCATGATCACTAAACCATCCACACTCAGTTCCATAGGTCTCATCACTAATGAGGATATTAAGCTCAGAGCCACCATGGTCATGTGAGAAGTGAGAAGCAAGAGCCAAGGAAGGACCAAATCAGATAATAGTAGGATCATGGACATTATATTTACTATAGAAGAGAAGCTAAGAGCATGGAATACACATTAAAAAGGGTTGATAAACATCTCAAAGGCCTAGTAGACTAAGAATATAAACTCTTCATATATCTTGTGGTCAATCTAAAGTTGATTGATGAGCAACATGAAAGAATAATGAAGATCTTGTAGCAAAAATAGGGGACTACATTAGCAAAAGGATCTTAGAGTTAGTTTACGTAAGAATATTCTTTTGTATCTAAGAATGTATAATATTTTTAAAAGAGAATATTATTCTTTGTAAAGGCATGTGAAACCTTTGTAAAACACACTACCTATACGTTAGTCATTTAAAATGTTTAAAAGGTTCTAGAGTAATTGTAAAAGGATAGTTATCCTTAGTAGTTAACATGACTAACTGACATACCTCATAAATTATCTATATAAAGAGGTATTATACATTGTAAAAAGGGAGGGAGTTTTGGATTAAGAACTTTGTACTAATTTTGGAGTAATTTAATGCAAACAAGGAATTCTATAAATTTTGTCTCAGTTATTTGTGTGGATTGTATCATGGTTGCTCTCTCAATTGTTGAGTTTGTAATTTAGATTTGAATTGTTCTTGTTGATTCTTGATGTGCATTTTTAAATTATAGATTTGTTAACTTGTGCTAATTCTAGGCTAGCTGAAGGTTCTTAAGTTCATTTCATTATCTTTGCCTTTCATTTGAATGTGCTTATGTTGTTTACTTGCAAGGGTAAATATTTAAAGTGAACCAAGTTTTTATTTGTATTATTTAATTTCCCCAGATGTTTGCCTAATATGTAGTAGGATTTTGGATTATGTTGTTTCATGTTATACATTATTTTTAAGTGCATATTTTTATGATATCTAAACTTTGTCATAATATCTATGTTAAAGATCAATAATATGAATATATCTCTTCTTTGCCCTACCTTTCTTTTTGCCCTTTTCTTTAATCAATCTACTGTAGATTAACTTCATTATGAATATCTATCTTATCTTAGCCTTAGATTTAGTTATTTGAACATAATTCACTTTATTTGGCTTAGATCACTCTCATTTTCAAATTTTAACTATTAAGCCATGGTTTCTCCTAACAACCAAACTTTATAAATATTTTTAAATAGTTCACTTGTTCTACCACTATTCCACCACAAATATTAGGGTTTTCAAAACTTGTAACTCATGCATTGGGTTCTCTAAATATATAAATGAGTAGTGTTTTTTAAACACTTAGAACCACCTATGATACACTTCTATGCATCAATAAGAGAATGCATTCTGCTAGCGCTATAAGGAGGGCCTTAGTTAAATATTTATAAATTTGTGGTATCTTTGCTAGCATTAGTGAAATTTTTTCAAAGGTTAATGAATTATTTGCATATTTGTGTTTCTACTAGCATAATTTTGTAAAGATCACTAGTACACATGGTTTGAGACTAATCTTTAGGCTTATTTAGCTGAAGATTGTCATTATTTGAAGATTCATGGTAAAGTTTCCAAAGGTAGCTTAGGTTTGGTGGATCTTTCTCATTTGGAATTAGTGATAGCAAATTTGCTCAAAGATTGATTGATTATTTGCAAATTTAGGTTTATTTGGACTTAAAATTATAAATATCATTAAAATTCTCAAGTTTAGATATATCTTTGAGCTTATTTAGTCATAGATAGTTGTTCTTTAAAGAGATTTACATAAATTTATGCAATTTTTTCTTAACTTATGGATCTTAGACATGAAAATATAATCATAGGTATGTATTAGACTGTTATTTACAATAATTGAATTAAAGATCATTCGTATTTTTAAAGATAAGGTTTCTAAGTTGTATTTTAGATAGGACTCAGGATTTATAAATTAGAACTACCAAGAGTCAGGATCAGGTTAATATATAAATCAAGGTTGCCTTACATTTCATTATAAAATCATAGGAAATCAATATCAAATAAAGGTAAGCAAAGGGTTTTTAAATCTTAGCCTACTTCATTTGTTTAAAGTGTTCCAGTGTTCAATATTTATCAAGGTATGCCTTGGTTAGGTGGATCTTCCATTAATGTGCTTGGTTAGGTGCATGACTTGCCTTGAAATCCTAAGAAATATTTTCCATCTTTTATTCCTAATGGTATTGTCATATCTGAAGAACACATTAAATATTTTAAACCTAATTTAAGATTATTGAATGTAGTTCATGAAGATGTAACATGTAGATTGATTCCATTTACTTTTAAATATGTTGCATATGAGTGGTTTATTAACCTTATAGAGAATTATATCACTAGTTGGAATGATTTCAATAAAATCTTCATTAATCAATTTAGAAAAACCAGTAGTCCTTGGATTCCTTACCAACAATTCACAACTATCAAGAGAGATTCTAGTGAAACCATAAGATCCTTCAATGTTATATTCTAGAAGATTTTTAGTAGAACCATAGCTCCTTATAGACTTGACAAGGCCTTGTCTTTAGAAATATATAAGGATGCTTTGGATCCCATGACTTCTTTATTTCTTAAGAGGTATTTTAGAGTCATAAACACACTTGCCTTAGCCTATGATAAAGCTATAATAATCATTGATAAAATGCATCCCCAAGGTGAACTTGTATATGCCATTCCCAATGTTAACCCCAATTTCCCTATACTAAATATCAATCCTAATGCTAATCAGAATGTGCCTACCTTAAATCAGACACTAGTATTGAACCAATTACCCTTAATCCATGCTCATCTTAGATAGAATTTGGGATTCTTGAACAATAATGATACAAATGGGTTTCATCCATAAGAACATATATATTTGATGCCAAAAACTAGTAATTGCAATTTAGTTCATAATTTAGAGGCACCAAAGATTGAGAGTGAATCCATACTTAAGATGGTTCAAAAACTAAGTATTAACTTCCTTCAATTACAAAAGAAAGTAGGCAATACTAGGAAGAAATCCAAGATAAATTAATCTTATCAAAGGTTCAATAGACCTAGCAACTTGTTTCACTATGGTAACATTGGTAATAATAACAATAATGAGTCATCATCAAGTAGGAACAATAACCCTGAGATAAATATTTGTGATGTTGCACTAAATAACTATTGTAGGGTTCATAATACTTCAAAGCATGGTGAGTTAGATTGCATTGAATTTTATAATGCTTTTGAATTATTTTAGGATGAATTATATATGTATTAAAATACACCTAATAGAGATAATTCTATAGGTACATCTGGATCTTCAAGGTCAACCAAGTCTATAGATACAACCCTTATGGTGGAGACCTTTGAATTCCCATTCCAAGAAGAGAATGAGCCTAAGGATACTCATGAAGAGGTGCATGCCTTTTAGTAGTATTTTAAAAAGACCTATCATTTAAAGAATAGGGAGTAGAAGTAACCATTGACCACATCCACTCCAGCAAATAATTTTGACACTCCTCTAGATCCTACAATTGACAATAATCTTGAGCCTCTAAAGGGAAGTACTTCTAAGACTAATGTTGATTCTTCTAATAATTTTACTAGATGTGGGTACACTATAGTTAAGAACATGAATAAAATTAAGGCTAACATCACACTACATGAGCTGACTCAAATAACTAAGAAAAGATATTTGTTACTTGAATCTCTATCTAGAAACCTAGAAAGTCATCCAAGATGGCAAATGCTAATGTTGCAATGTACAATAGCAAAGCAAATGTCCCACCTTTCTTGCTTACAGTCAAAAATTTTGGTAAGAATTTGCATTATTGTTTATTAGACTCAGATGAATCTACTAACATTATGCTTAAAGGTATTTATGAGCAACTAGGTTTAACTCTAATTAATCTGATATGGTTGTTACTTAATTAGATAAATATAAGGTGAAAATAATTAGAGAAGTTTTGAATGTTTAGATGTATCTTAAAACTAAAACAAGGATCCAATAGTTCATTAAAATCTAAGTGGTTGAACTATCTTATGATTATGGGATGTAACTCAATAGAGACTAGATAAAATCCTTGAATGGTTGTATGTTTACTGATTATTCACACATGTGGCTTCCATGGAAGGGAGTGCCAAACCAAATAAAAATTGAAAGAGGGCCTAAGATGAAACATATGATCATTGAGTACAATGATATAAATGAAAGGGTAAACATGGCCAACTTTGAGTTAGGGGTTTATACTCTTGACACATCTAAGGTATGTAGCTCAAAAGGCACTCATGCTATGCCTAGAATATGGAAATTGTTTTTTGATGGTGTTAGATGTAAGTTTGGTTCTATGGTAGGAGTTATTTTGATTAATCCTATTGGAAAATAATTTATTACTTCATACAGACTTTAATTTTATTACACTAATAATCAAGCAAAATATGAGTCTCAAATCTTAGGTTTACAATTTTCCATCAAACATAAGATGAAAGAACTACTAGTTCATGGTGATTTAGAGATAGTAGTCAATCAAGTGAGAAGCAAATACTAGTGAAAATTATCATACCTTAAGAAATATATGTTTAGTGTTTGGGACTTGAAATAATATTTTCATGCTTTTAACATTATTTCAATTCATAAGGATGAAAATAAGCTCACTGATGAGCTAGACTCAGCTATAACTAATCTTATGCCCAACCAAGACTCTAAACTAGGCAACCTTAGTGTTGAGTTAGTCTCATGTCCCTCAGTTCCTAATAATATCAACCATTTATAGGTATTTAGTGATGACCAAAAAATTATTATCTTCATGAACAATTTAGGAGTATTTGAGGTTCACATCATTGATGAAGCCCATGAAAATGCTCTAGATAAAGGAAACATTGATGTGCATATGTTAGGTTAATTGAGGTTTCCTGAGTTTGATTCATTTTATTTAATCTATATTTGTAGATGTACATTAGTTATTTTCTTAAATGAGTAAAAATTTAAAGTAAACATGGTTCTTATTTGCATTAAGTCTTATCTTCCTTAGAAGTTTGCCTGATATATGTTGTAATTCAAGCTTAAGCTATTTTATTTCATATATTGGTTTTAAGTGCATGCCTAGGAAACACTTGAACTTTGTCATGATGTCTGAGATGAAGATCAACAACACTTTTCTTCTATACTTTACCCTACCTTTTAACTTCTTTTTTAACTAGATTACTTTAGTTTAAATATCATTGTAAATATTTACATAGATTAGTCTTTAGACTTAGAATTGAACACAGTTCATCTTAATTAGTATAAATCATCTTCTTATTTGCAAATATTTTTTGGCCATGGTGGATCCCAACCACCAACTAATATAAATATTATGGAAAAATTTGCTTGCTCTGCCACTATTTCCCCATAGGTAACTAGATTACCACAACCTACTACTCATGCTCTGAATTCTATAAATTCTAAAATGAGATGTTTTATTCAAACACTAAGAGCACCTATGTTACACATTTAAGCATTGACACATTCAAGAATCACTCAATTTATCAAAATATTTCCTATTCTACCCTATTTTGATATAAGTCAAAGGAAAAACCCAACTATAGGTCTAAGGTAATAAAGGAGTAGTCATAAGATATTATTTTCCAAGTTACAATCTAGGTCACTATTATACTTGATTTACACATATTGCATGATTCACACACAAGATAACACATAGGGGAGAACTAATTGATTCTAAGGCCCTCTTATAGAGTATTGGATTTGTAGGTAACACCCTTTGATAGTTGGGTCATTATAGGCCAACTCAACACTATATGCATAATAACCCATTTTTCCTAAGATCACATTGAAGATAGAATGTTAGGATTTTTCCATTTCACTAGGAGTAACTATCTATGACCCAAATTTTAATACACCAAAGTTAAGGTGAGGTTGAACATAGAAGCATATAGGTGGTCACATCCTTTTTTAGTTGATATTCCATACAAAACACTAGCATTGAACCTAGATAATAGTGTGAATGCAACCATCCCAGGATGATGTAACTATCCAGAGAGCTAGATACACCAAATCTAGAATATGACAACTATTATAGAACTATCTTGCTACCTACTCTTAGCCCATTCAAGATATAGATTTTATTTATCATTAGATCTAACTAAATAACTTGTTTTATATCATTTTTATATCTAACATAGTTGAACATTCCATTTATAGTTTATCTTAGTTTAATAAATTTAGTATATGGTGCATCTAAGTTTATCACATAAATTAGCCTATTGTAGATCTGATATTCACCCTTTTATCATATTATTCATATAACCTTAAACTTATTTACTCAAATAAGATTCCCTAATCCAAATAAGGGTTAAATATTTGGTGAACTAAACCTTTGAGCATGATTTTTGTATAAGCATTCTCTTGTATATGATTATTTCTTGCCTTGTCCTAATCCTTGTGTTCGTTTTCTCTTTCATTATGGATGACATTGATTGATTTGATGACTATGCATATAAGACCCTTCAATAATCTCTAAAAATAGGGATCAAAATAAATTACTCTTGCATTCTTCAAATTTATAAGTCATACAATATCAAAGATTTGAATGGTGGTAGATATTATCCCTCTAATCATATGTATGTTCCCATCCCTTCAAGGAATGATTTGATCCATCCCAAGGAGGATCCAAAGCATTTTAACTTTCCTTATATATAAATATTGGTTTCACATGTAGAAAATTTACTTTCATTTAATCATGAAAATTTATGAAAAATCCATAAGGAAATCATGGATGATTCACAAATCAGTCATAAAGGGAATGCTCCTTCAGGTTCATTGATCAAAACCCCTCCTATTCCTACATTTCAAAAAACTATTCCCATAATCAAGGGTGATGATCCTTCTTGGCATTAATTTTATATTGAAAATTTTAAAAAGGTTAACCAATAAATTATGGCATATTTTCCAAGTCATATTAATCCATAAAGAAAAAGGAAGCATTCTACACTTAAAGAGGATTAAAAACATAAGGTGCAAAAAAATTCCAATATGACAAAGGTGGATGTATCATATTATTTATATACTTTAATCTCCTCAAGAAAAATATTGTATAGTATTGGCTTTAGATATATTGTCAAATATGGGTATCAAAGACAAGGATTGGGTAAACATGAACAAGGTATTACCCATCCTATATCTCTCAAGCATAATCAAAATCAGCAAGGCTTAGGGTATTAAAAAAAATGATGGATCACCAAAAAACCATCAATGAACTAAAAATTGAGGTGAATATGGATGTACATAAACATTAGGAACCATCATAAGGGGAACCAATATTACAAAACTTCCAAGAGAGTAAAACAATCAAGCTCCCTTTGGTGATCCATCCTCATGGCAAAAAAAAGTTTGGTACAAAATCACATCAAAGAAAAGGTATGATAACCAAAATTAGTGAACATATATATTCTTGTCCTTCCATACCTTACTCTTCCTTGAACACATTAGATCAATTGTATGAGAACAAAGTTCCATTAAGTCATATCCATTATGTGAAGTTTTCTCAAATGGATTCACAAAATTTTTTATAGATCACAACATAACATTATAATATTGATATCATTTTATCCATGTTACTTGAATATAACATGATTTACTTACATTCTACTTAGCATATATCAAGTATTTTAATTATTCCTCAAGAAGGATTGGCATATTGTAACTACCATTAGATTATAGACCATGATGCAAGTTAATGTGAGGCTTTGAAGGCCAAAATTCAAGAATATATGAGTGTGGGATAAATAAATTTTTTGTCACCACATAAAAATAATTAAAATATTTCACATATTTATAAATAATGTAAACCTTAAAACCCACCTAAATGTGAACATACAATTTTTTTTTGCAAATATTCATGTGTTATGTTATACATATATTCCAATTGACACAAAATGGAACTCACTTTAGTAGGACATTTTTTGAAAAAATGGGACATCATATGGATGAGCTAAAGAAATCTACATTATATCTAGATTAATTTGGATACATAATTATACCTATATCATAAGGACCAAATATTTTATATTATATGATATGGGTAGTAAATCCAAAATAGATTTTCAATTTGTATCTAGGTTGGTCTTGGTTGGCTGATACGGAAGCAAAAATCAATATGAAAAAATTGTGTTTTACATTTCAATTTCAAGATAAAAAAAATAAATTCTCTATTTTATGGGTATAGTGATAAATATTTGATAAAAATAGATGGAATATGCTTACCAAAATGCATCTTAGCATGTGCTATGATAAGTCTTAAAACATGTTGTCATATGAAAAAAAATTGAATTATCAGATAGTCATTTGCATTCAAATTGGGAAAATGGTTAGTAATTTACATCCAGTTTTGTAAAATGGATAGTCTTTCCATTTTTAAAAATATTTACAAAATCCCAAAAACATGTTTAACACTTACATGTTTTATTGGCTCCTTGGCATCTATGTGTTAGTTCCATGTTGAATACTAGTATATAATTTAATCCTACATATAAATTTATAGGAATACATTATATACATGATTCTATACACTTATGGGTGTTTGTATTTCCCTTTACTCACATCATCAAGATGTTGGGGGCATCCATCTTCTATGATCTTAATACACACAAGTTATATGATTTTATGATCACTTTACACTATCATGTTTGAGATTATATATGTACTTACACATGCCTTATCCATGATTATATCTTGAACATGGAACTTGATATGTTATGCACTTGACATTTTTTTAACAAATTTGATCTAAGAGCCACTATGCCATGTTTATGCTAGTTTCTTGTGCTTTACTTTTTACACTTCCTTGAGTGTCTTATCTTGCTTGTTCAAGAATTTGAATATACTTTATTTTATGTGGCCCCTATTCCTATCATTACCTTCTTGGAAATTTTAAAATGTCATTATTTATCATATGGACATTTGAATATGTCATTCCTTACTTTGTGTATACTTGACTAAGTCATGTCCATTCAATTTTGTGGTATTTGAATATGACCCTTATTTTTGGTCTCCTTGGACCATTGATTTTTGACTTGATTTTAAGTGATCTTATGTGTGTGATTTTTTTATTATTGATATTTTATTGTTACTATCTATATGCTTCCATGATATTTATCATACATATTATACCTACATGTAATCACATTGGTTTTATGCACTTTAATGATACATTTACCTAGACATATTTCCTTTTAAATGTTACATGGTTACATTCACATATTTTACATTTGTCTTACCCTTTTGAGGTGAGGTAACTTCTAGGTAATATTTTTCCCTCACCTCAAATTTAGGTCATATTAGTGGGGGCATGCTTGGGAAGCATATTCTCCACACTTTACAAAATTATTAGATTCAGTGGGGGCATGACATATGGATATGGCTTCCACATATTCACAATTTTCAAATTCAGTGGGGGCATACTTTAGAAGCATGTTATCCATATTTATTTAGTATTATGGTGCTTATACTAGTTTCTATAATCAGTGGGGGCATGCCATATGGACATAGATTCCACACATTCATAGTTTTCACACTCAGTGGGGGCATGCTTTGGAAGCATGTTCTCCACATTCATTCAATATTATGGAACTTATACTAGTTTACAAATTCAATGGGGGAATATCATATGGACATGGATTCCACATTTTAATATCTTCAAGATTTAGTGGAGGCATTATTTGGAAGCATGTTCTCCATAATCATTTAATATTATGGTAATTATACCAATTTGCATATTCAGTGGGAGCATGTCATATGGACATGCATTCCACACATTCATAGTTTCAATATTTATTGAGTGCATGCTTTTGGAGCATGTTCTCCACATTCATTTAGTATGGTGCTTATATCAATTCATAAATTTAGTGGGGATATGATTTGAAAACATTTTTTCCACACCTATTGAGTATTCAACATCTCTAGATTATAATGGGGACATGTTTTTGAAACATTTTCTCCATATTGTTACTTATTTCATTTTTTCAAATCTCTCCATATATAATGGGGGCATTTTTTGGAAGTATGTCCTCCACACTTACCCAATTATCTAGATTGTCCAAAACACACAATTATATTATTCAAATTCATAGTTTTGGTAGAACTCTATACATGGTACCATTATTATAAATAGTTTCAACATGATACATATCTAAGGTGCATATTCTATGAAATATGTGCCTAATATTTCAAAATCTAAATCAATTTCATCTTCCAAAACCACTACACATACTAATGCCCCACATACTTTTATGGACTTTATCAAACCAGTCTAATGCATTAGTTGGTTCACCTTTTAATATGGTTGAGGTGATCAAATCACTTAATCTTTCCAAGTTTTTATGTTAGATCTGATTATATCAACCAACCTACTAGGTTATAAGTATCATTGGCTGCATAGTTGAGATAATCTCAACTGCCATTTTGCACCTCAATTTTTATCCAAAGTTGGGGGCATGTACCTTATAATACCTCTCTCTATATCACCTTGGATATATTTAATTTAAATTTTTATCTATGTTTATCCTAATATTAGTTTTAGAGCCTTATAATGATACATCTTTTGTAAAACAAACTTTCCAATAGGTAAGGTGGTTACATCGACACACAGTTGTATTCCTAAACCTTGATATTTTAATTTAAATTAATTTCAAGTAATTTTGACCTAGATTATATGCACTAATTTTACATTATAACATGCTCTTGGTTATATCCCAGTAACCATAAATTCACTCAAATTCAACTCAAGCAGAGATAAGGTGTGCATACACACCTAGATACTTGTTCCTATCCTTTAAACTAGAAATTTCATTACTAGATTAAAGGGGGGAGGTTTTAAATGTATATCATATTTTTTTTATTATGTATTATCTCAGTCTTATACACTTGGGAAACATAAATATTGGTTTTACTTCTTAGTTCTACACATGCCTTTCTTCTACAAGCCTCGTATCTACTCTATCTTATACCCCTTGGCTTATATATTAGTTTGACTAGTCTTATACTGATGACATAGACATCATATCTTATCCATAATGATTAAAATTTACTTATCTTCCATTTATGTAAGTTTTGAACCTATACCTATTTTCCTACTCCCTAGACACTAACATCTTGGATAGATAATATCATTAATTTTACTATCCTACCCCAACATAAGTGTCTAGTGCCATAATTCCATCCAATTTACAAATTAAACATATTCTAATGGTGGGCCTAAGTTATTTAATGTGATTTATATATAAATAGGATTGGTATAAATATAATATCAATCCTCATTCATTCCTCACCTAGAAATCAAACCAAAGGAGCATCCAAGAAGCACTCAAGTTATCAAAATCTTTCTTATTCTACCCTAGTCTAATATAAGTCAAAGGAACATCCAAAATACAAATATAAAGTAATAAAGGATCAATCATAAGGTTTTATTTTATAAGTTACAATCTAGGTCATTGTTATACTTAATTTACACACATTGCATAATTCACACATAAGCCAACACGTAGGGGAGAATGACATGAGTCTGAGTCCCTCTTCTAGAGTATTATCTATGTAGGTAGTGCTATTTGATAATGGGGTCATTATGGGTTAGTTTGACACTATGTTCCCACTAAGACATTTTAACCCAAGGTCACATTAAGGACATAAAGTCAAAGTTTTACCATTTTACCAAGAGTGACAATCCATGACCTAGATTTTAATGCACAAGAGTGAAGGTGAGGCCAAACCCATAATCATCTAGGTGGTCACATCCTAGTTTAGATAATATTCTGTAAAAGACACTAGCATCAAAACCAAATAGTAACATCGATACAACCATCCCAAGATGACACAATTGTCTAGAAAGTAAGAGACACCAAATCTAGAATCTTAAAACTATTCTAAAACTATCTTCCCACCTAGTTTTAGTCTGTTCCAAATCCAGATTTGCATTAGCATCAGATCCATATAAGTACCTTTCTTTATGTCATTTATATATCTAACATAGTTTTAATTTTCATTTATAAATTTTATTAGTTTAATAAATTTAGTATATGGTATATGAGTTTAGTAGATTAATTATCCTACTATAGATATGATATTCATGCTTATGCCCTATCATTTCTATTCCTTAACCCTATTTACCCAAATAGGATTCCTTAATCTAAATTGGGCTTAAACAATTCCTAATTGAGAATATATAGGCATTCATCCAACCATTTGATGTATTAGACCTATAACATTATTTTTTGAAGCTCCACTTGATATAAGGGTGATATTGAAGCATCAATTGGTCCACCCCAATAACTATTTATATCCATATACTCTTTCATTTATTTACTTATTAGATTAGATATTTATTTTTTGATTTGCAAATGAGTGTATGTGTATCATTGTTTAGGATTTATCCATATTAAATAAAATGGTGGTCACATGATTGCTTAGAATTTATATAAATTAATTTAGTTTGCATAGAGCCCCATTTACTTCACCATTTTCATCTTACCCATTAATGATAATTCCAATCCATCCTTAATTTAGTCATTTGCTTTACAACCATAGTATATATTTATTGGGGTCTAGTGATAGCTATGTCATTATGTCATAGGCTTAGGATTTGTTACCTTTCATATTAACCCTTGTATCTTAGGTAACCATTTTATATATCAATATAATTCATTTAGTCCTTACCCAATAGTCCAAGTATCCTAGGATCTATTTGATTGAATTTATTCAATTCTTAGTCTATTGAGATAAAGAGGATAGTTATAGGTCATCATATCCTATGTATACATTATAGGTAATCCTATCCCACCCATGATTTTATTACCTTCACATTTCCATTTAATTTTATTTCTTATTTTTATGTTGGGTTCACTATAATGTATGCACAAGATATGATGACCTATAACTATATGCTTTCTCTCAATAGACTAGGATTTAAATAAGGTCAATTTAATAGAGCTTATGATACTTAGATGATTACATAAGGACTAATTAATTTTTTAGATATATAAGAGGGTAATTTAAAAACTTAAATGTTAGTAAGAATGGGTTCCAAAGCCTAAACCTATGGCACATGGATATAATTCTTAGTAGACTTCAAAAAGGGTAAATGGTTTTAAACTATGATTGTAAATAATAAAGTAAATTATTATAAATGGGTTACAAAATAAAGTAAAGGATGGGTTAGAATGGTTTTAAATGGGTAAGTTGAAATGGTTAACCAAATGGGGGTCTATGAAACCTAAAGTGATTAATGGTAAATCTAGGAAATCATATGTATATACCAACTTATTTGGTTTAGGCAAGGCCTAAAAAAATATACAAACACATAAATCCACAATGAAATAAAAAATAAATTCCTAATCTTATAAGTAAATAAAGGAAATAAGGTAGGGATGGAAATAATTACCATGGGTTGGATTTTCTAACACTTCAATTTACCCCTTTGTCTCAAGTGGCACTTTTCAATAGATGTAGTAGGTTAAAAAATTAAAATTCAATAAGAAGACAAAAATATACTTATTTTTGGACTCCAAAGATTGTGACACCTCATTATTTCAAATCCTTACATTAAGCATCAATTACCATAAGAAAGACTAGACCTCAAAGATAAGACTCTACCTCTAACTCATAATTTAATTACAAGTGTAGGAAAAGAAGATGAATGTGTCATATTATGTTTTTAATTAAATATGTTCCATAAATATATGCCTGCAAGTCCTAAAAGGCACCAATGAAACTAGGTTGATAAAAATGTAGGAAAGTATACATTTACAAATAGATATATTTATAATTTTACACATGGACATCTAATTTATTATACTTTAAGTTATATTATATTACACACACACACACACTTAAAATTTTAGGATGTTTGAGTGTGGTTTTATAATTTCTATTAGCTATTATGTATATTCTAAGTTTTGGAGATTAAACTAAATTTCAGACATAGCTAGATTTTTAAAATTATGGATCTCAAACTTTGACATATTTCAGGTATATCATAATAGGTATGACTATTATATGAATGATAAAATATATAAAAAATTAAAGAGAGCTAATCCCACCCTATTCCTAGTGTACCCTTTAAAAGATGCACTTAGGGAGTTTTATGCATTGACAAGCCCCTACAAGAGAAACTATCAATAAATGATAAAGATGAAAATATCAGGTGTATATATGCCCCACCCAAAAATAATCAAGTGTCATAATAGTGTAAGTTTGGATGGTGCTTTTAGATATATATAAAACAACACCAAAGAACAAAACTAAAATGATATATTAAAATAACTATTGATAAATGAATAAATGAAAGTACTATATACATATCTTGACTTACCTTTCCATATAAATAATGCATGAAAAGACCATAACATCTATTGTAGAGAGTGAAATGGTTGTATTTTAGAAACCTAAGGATACAAGGTTAAAATCAAATAAAATAAATGCATGTGTATTAATCATTAAGTGCTTAACAATGTTTAATCTTGACATCCTTACTTTACTTTGCCCATTCATCATTTTGTTAACATAAAATCTACAGGGGAGAATAAAATATTGTATTAAATGTATTTAAACTAATTAAAAAATCATTAATATATCCATATTTTGATTATACATACTTGTCATATTAGTTCTAGTAGTCTTTTTCCTTATAGGATAAGACCACACTATGACCTTGTCCACTAGTGTGACCTTGTCCCCCACACCTCAATGGTAATTTTTTAAATTCAAGATGTTGGATATTACCCCTATAAATATTTTAGAAAGTTTTTTTAGTGTAAATATTCAATTTATTTTCTTATATAATTAAATCAAGGCATCCCAAAGCATCATCTAGAAATCACTTTGAATTCTACTACACATTGACAAAAAGAGTGTTGCTATTTCTAATTAAATTTTTTAAACATTATAATAGTGATAGGCCAAGTTTTAAGATATTTTATTTTATGTAAATGGCACTCATTATCAATAATTTAAGTCAATCTATCTAGTATATAGTAAATATCAAGATTCACTCATTCATTCTAGGAGGGAGAACTGCATCAGCATAAGGCCCTTTTTGGTTATATTTGTAGCACTCATATTGTAAATAGTTTTATGAGGATAGATCACATATTAACCTTGCCCAATTTCCCCCTTTGAATTTGTTCTATATTTGGTTTATTTTACATAAGCTAGAGTTTATAATTTTTAGGTCTTACAAATGGAAAATAGGGACACACAATCAAATGATATACCCTTATATACAAGCACATGCACCTTGATCAAAAAATAAATCACACATTCAACAAGGATGTGGTTGTAGTCAATAGAAAAGGCCATAATGCAGTCATATCCTCCTAGTGTGGCCTTATCCCAACATAACTTAAAATACTATTTTTCAGTAGTGACATAGTTCACAAGTCTCTTTAGCGACTTTTAATCAATAGTTAACCTACACAATCAACATAAATTCAATTTGATCGAGGTTTGAATATAATTTTACTATTCATATCTCATTTCAAATTTTATAACTTATGATTTTACATTCATATATGTATATTCTTTAGATCTAAATCAATTATCAATAATTTATTTGTTCGTAGAATTACATTGTTAAATAAAAAAGAACATTAAACATTTTGGTGAACCCATATTTTATTTAAAACATTGTTTGTTATTTAATTTATTTTTGTCTTAGTATCTCATAATTTTTTTTATATATTCTTGACACTAAAAGAAAGCAACATTCAACCTTTGATATACATTTAAAACCATGAGTTAATCTTCTTCGACTTTAGATTTAATTTAACACTAAACAAATTTTATCTCCACCTCGAATAACATTTAATATTAAAAATTTTTCAACCTCAAGTTTAAAATTGTTGATCTCTATACACAAAAATATTTTTATTTTACTTTCTCTTTACTTTATTTTTAATTGTGGTTGTTTTTAGAAATTATGTTCTAAATATTTTTAAAACTACTTAGTGATTATCATTAGGTGCTAATAGGTGATCTATTTTATGGAAACTATGGTGTGAGTGGTACTACCCCAATACTCAAGCCATTATAAAGAACTAAACAAAATGTTTTAGACATATTTTTTGAATTATATATCACCTCAATCTTTTACACTTGACAAACTCAAACCTTGTCCATTCCTCTTAGTTATAGACCTTTCCCACTTTTTGAAGTTTTGCATCTACTCTATCTTGTGCCCCTTGGCCTATCTCTTAGTCTAGCTAGTATTATATTAATTACATATACTTTTTATCTTGTACATAATGCTTAAAACATGCTTATCTTCCACCTTTCCAATTTTTTAGTCTATACCTACTTTCCTACTCCCTGGGCATTAATGTCTAAGATAGACACTAGCATCAACACTTGTATCTTGACCTAATGAAAGTGTATAGTGCCCTAAATGCATCCAATTTTCAAATGGAATGTATCCTAATGGTCAGACTAAGTGTTTTAATGTGAGTAATTTATCCAAAGGGATTGATATAAATACAAGATCAACCCTCCATCATTCCTCACCTAGAAAAGACTAAAATATACCAAGACAATTTATCAAAATCATTAAATCAAGCATTGAATTGATCAAAAATTCCATATTTTCTCATATTTACATATCATTCATATGGAAAACACATTTAAAGGTATAACATACTGGAGGAGTAATTTAAGAGCTATATTTGATAAGTTATAATCTAAATCACTATTGTACTGGTAATCACATATTTCATGATTCACACATAATCCAACACATGGGGTATAACTAAATTAGTATAAAACCCTCTTTGGAGTATTGTACATGTAGATAGTGCCCATTAAAAGGAAGTATTTTGGGTCATCTCAACACTATGTTCCCACTAACCCATATTTCACCAAGGTTACTATGAAGATGAATAACTAGGGTTTTGTAAATTCATGAGGAGTGATAGTCCATGACCCATATCTAAATGCACTAGAGCAAAGGTAAAGAAAAATATAGAAGCATACAAGTGATCACATCATTTTATAGTAGGTATTCTCTACATGGAACTTACATCAGGTTTAGATAATAGTGTCAATGCAACCATCCCAAGCTAATGTTAGTGTCTACAGATCTAGAAGAACTCAATCCAAAATCTGACAACTATTATATAATCATATTCTAGTCCACTTCCTAGATATTCTAGATATATAACTTCATTAATGTCAAAACAAGCTGAGTACATTACTTCTTTATCATTTCCATATTCAACATGGTTATACTTACTATTTTTAACATAACTCAACATAACAAATTTAATATATATTATATTTAAGTTTAGCACCCAATTGGATTATTATAGATATGATTTCATCCTTTTGATTATTAATTTATATTTACCCATTTAATTCTTTATAGGTAACCTAAACACAAAAACAACATCTAGTGAACCTGATTCATATGAATGCAAAAAAAGTTTATTTTTATGATTTTTAGTCAGCTAGGGTTTTAGATTGTTGTACTTTTTCATTTCCTACTTGTATTATTTTTAATTCAACCTAGGTGTAGCCCTAGATTGGGAGGTTTTCCTATTTAACACATTAAGATTACCATAACACCATATAATATGTCTCAAACTAATGAGGGATCTCATACTATGGATCATGATGATACCCCTATTGAGAATTGAAAACATATTGATGAGGTTATCATAGAAGAGGATTTTCATAAAAAAAACCGTGAAATAAATGAAAATGACAAATAAACCATGAAAAAGTGTAATTAATTGCATTGTTTCATGAGAGTATTTATCAAAACCTTGAATATATTGATGAGATCCTCAAAACTATAATAGAAACAAAAAATTCAAAATATATACTTGAAATATTCCTCCTATTGAACACATTTAAACATAATACATTTAGTGGGGGTATGAGTTATGTGTTTAAACCTTTGTTTCATAAAATCAAAAAAAACTATTGCTACATCTACCACATAATTACCAAGTTTTTAACTCAAATAGTGGTTTAAATGCCTATTACTACTCAAATCATGTTTACATCCCCTTTGGTGGCTTCTCAACTTATTAATCTAAATCCTGCCAGGTTTACAGTTAAAACACTCCTTCAAGTTAAGAAGACCTTAGAGGATAAGGTCATAAACATTAAAAAATTGATTTAAAATATCCTCATGATATTGATTCACAACATGTGTTACATAACCCTCTTGAACTTTAGATATCTTTGCATCCTTTGCCAACTAGTTTTGTCACACCTAATTTTCCATTTTATGATGGAAAAGGTGATCTTGAAAAAAAATTTTGATCATTTTATGTGGCATGCCTTAACTCTACTTCTAATGATAAAACATAAACCAAATTAGTTCCAATAATCCTCAAGGACTATGCTTTGAGGTGGTTCTATGATTTACCTCTCTAATATGTCAAAGCATTCAAACCTATTTCAAATCAAATTTTAAACACTTTTCCATTAATATTTCTAAAAATGTTTCCTATGCTCAAATTACAAAAATAAAACAAGGAACAAATGAACCTATAAATGAATATGTCTTGAGATATAACATACTTATAGATAAAATGACCAATCCTATAGAAGATAATGAGTTGAAAGACATATTTAAACAAATTTATCTTGATCTTTTACATTAATACATTATTTTTAAGAAAAAATCATTTGATGACTTATACCATATTGTACGAGACCATGAAATGAATATTATTTTATTAAATAATCTCAAGTATGTATCAAACACAGAAATTGCATCTACATCTAGTACTAAGTTTACAATCAAACCAATTTATAAGGTAAAACCTCCTAAGCCTAAAAAGGAAACAACCACCATGATTAATGTAGTTTCATAATAGCCTAATAAAATTTCCTATCCAATGGACCAAGGAGATAATTTACACATCTATCTAAGTCCTCAGCTTCATTACTAATACATTTAATAGAGGGTCAAATTATATCTCTCAACATCCTATAGAGGTCAATATAAATAGATCTCTACCCAAAGGATATGATGCAAATGCTTATTGTGATTGTAATCAAGGACCAAGACATTATACGAACAATTTTTTTACCTTGAAACATAATATCCAAGAACTTATTGATGATAAAAAGGTTGCATTTGTTGATTTTCCAAAAGAATCAAGTTCAAAACATGGTGATCACAAAAATAAAAAATATTTAACAATCCTTTGCAAGACCATTCTAAGAAGGAACTAGAAGTGAAAATGGCATATAATGTAAATCCTCATCAATCAAATTATGAGAACCCATTAGATTGTATTATTGGTAATTATACATGGAATATACCTCATATAATTTAGCTAGCCTCTATTTATTTCAATGATAGTGATATTAAGGATGATGATTATGATATTCATTCTTTATTCATTCAAGCATACCTTGATAAACACCCTATACACAATGTTATGATTGATAATGGTGAAAGAATTTTTTTTTGAACCATGACATTACTTATGCACTTGGGTTATACTAATCATGATTTCCATATTTCTACGAGATCAGTTAGGGCATTCTATGGGACCTACTAGAAGGTTCTTGGAGAGATTGACCTAAATTTATAGGACAATCTTGAATATGTGGTTGTTACCTTTTTAGTTATATCTTCCACATTAATATTTGATATGTTATTTGAAAGACCTTGGATCCATATAATTCAATAAATACCTTATACAATGGATGGGCATGCTAAATGTGTTCATGACAATTAGGTAATTATAATTTCTAAAATTCCATATAAACATACTCTTGAATAATAAAAACTTATACTAAAGAAACTAATTATCAAGATTACTAAGGATAATTTACCACAAAAGGGTAAGCAACATGTTATCCCCTTTACTAGGTAGCTAGTACTTAAGAGACCATTACATCAGAGCCACATAGTGGATTTCATAGAATCCTCATCTATTACGCACCATGTTTAGATATCAAGAGCACATACACATGTTATTATTACTATTATTACAAATAAACCATAGAGCACTCAATTATGGGTTCCATGAACCCATACTCCTACTACTCCTAATATTTTTTTGAGACCACAAAGTTCTATTACACATATATAAAGCATCACATATACTACAATTATAGGTATTTCACCTATATATGATCCTCAATAACATCACTAGATTATTACACTAGGTTCATAGTTGGGAGATATATATGATCACCTTTTTATGATATCATATGATAAACTTTCCCTTTCAAATATTCTAAAAATACCAAAAAATAAATAAAAAACATTCAAAAATCTAATTTTACTTAACACCTATATACTCTATTGGCTCCTTGGAATCTATGTGTTAGTTCCATGTTGATGGATGGGATATCGGTTACTCCTATATACACATATGTGTCACAATTCTACTTGAGTGTGATACAAGCATATAAAAATACATGATCTATTCCTATTTCAGATGTTGGGCATTTCCTCTACTCATGTCATATGGACATTGGGGGCATCTGCCTATTGATCTTTATACACATGAGTTATATCCTTCTATGATCATTATACAACATCATTTTTTGAGCTCTTATGTACTTACACATGCATTCATGCATGATTATATATTTAATAGGGTACTTGATACGTTATGCACTTAACATTTTTTCTAACACATTTGATCCATGGGATACTATGATATGTTTATTTTGGTTTCTTATGTTTTCCTTTATGTACTTCTTAGAGTTTCTTTCCTTGTTATTATATTTCTTGTTAGATCATTTGAATATACTAATTTGATTGTGGCCTCTATGCCTATGTGCACTTTATTTGACATTGGAATATTTCATTATTTATTTGTATGGATATTAGAATATGTCATCCTTGATTTTGTGGACATTTGACTAATTCATGTCCACTCAATTATGCAACATATGAACATTCTCTTTGATTGCAGTCTCATTGGACCCTTGTATTAACTTGATTTTATGTTCTCTTGTGGTTTTTCTTGATTTACTTGTTGATATTTTAATATTACTATCTAGACATTTCCATGATCATTATAATGCATCTTAGACCTTCATGTGATCACATTGTTGCATGTGCTTAAATGCTACATTTACCTATACATGTTCCTTCCATATGCTACATGGTTAATTCATAGATTATATAATTGTCTTATCCTTTTTAGGTGAGGTAACTAATAATTTATATTCTTCCCTCACCTCAAAAGGGGGGAATATTAGTGGGGTCATGCCATAGATACATGTTCTTCACATTTGGCACAATTTTTAGATTTAGTGGGGGTATGATTTGGAAGCATTTTATCCATACTTATTCATTATATGTTACTTATATCAGTTTTTGTATTCAGTGAGGTCATGTCATATAGGCATGGATTACATACATTTGTAGTTTTTTTTATTAAGTTAGGGTATGCTTTAGAAGCATATTCTCCATACTTACTCACTATTCAATATCTCCATATTATAATGGGGGCATATTTTCAAAAAATGTTCTCCACATTGGTACTTATTTAAATTTTCATATTTCTCCATATATAGTGGGGGCATGCTTTAGAATCATGTTTTATAGACTTACATAGTTTCTGAATTAGCCAAAGCACATAATTATATAATTCATATTCATGGTTATGGCATAATTATATACAATGGTAGAATTATCATACAAAACTTAAACATGAGAAAAATATAAGGTGAATATGCTATGCAATGTGAATCTAATATTTTAAAATCTAAATTAGTTTTAGATTTCAAAAATATTCTATGGACTATTACCATATCATGAACTTTTATGCACTGATACTCATACTAACTTTTAAAGACTATATTGAGCCAATCTACTGAAGTAGTTGGTTCAATTTTTGGTTGAGTTGATTAAATCACTCAATTTTCCAAGTTTTCAAGTTGTAATTGATTGTATCATTTAGCCTTACCAAGTTATAAGTATCAGGTGGTAGCTCACCTTTTCACCAAGGTTAGGGGCATGTAAATTCCAATCTCTATCTCTATATTCTTGCATATAAGCACTTTATAAATTTATATATTTGTCCTAATATTATTTTTAGAGCTTTAAAATGATAAATATTTTCAAATAAAACTTGCCAATAGGCAAGGCAATTATATTGACACACAAGTGTACTCCTAAACCTTGCTCCTTTAATTTTAATCTTTTTAATACTTTAAATTTCAGATTATATGCACTGATTATACATTATAACATGATTTTGGTTGCAATTTAGTCATAAAAAAAGCACTCAAGTTGGAATCAATAAAAGATAATGTGTTATACACACCCATGTATGCATTTCTTTCCTTTAAATTAACAATTTCATTACTAGATTAAGGAGGGAATGTAGACACTATTTTCAAATTATATAACACCTTATTCTTGTACACTTGGAAAACTTAGACCTTGGTTATTACTCTCTTTAATATACCATTCACACTTTTTAAAGTCTTGTGTCTACTTTATTTTATTCCCCTTGGACTATCTCTTAGTCTGACCAACATTATATCGATGACCTAAACCTTCTATCTTACTTAGAATGCTTATAACCCACTTATCTTCCACCTCTACAAGTTTTGAGTCTATACCTACTTTCCTTATCTCTAGTCACTAACATCTAAGATAGACACTATAATTGACACCAGTGTTCTATCTTGACATAAGTGTTGAGTGCCCTAAATTCATCTAATTTACAAATGAAAAATATCCTAATGGTCAGCCTAAATGCTTTAATACAGGTTATTTTTCCAAAGGGATTGATATAAATAAAAGATCAACCCTCATTCATTATTCACCTATAAAATACCAAAATATACCAAGGTAACTTATTTGAACCATAAAATAAAGCATTTAATTAAGTAAAGCTTCCTTATTTTATCATATTTTCATATTAGTCATAGGGACAACACATTTATAGGTTTAAAGTACAAAAGGAGCAACCCAATATATATATTTTCCAATTTACAAGCTAGGTCACTATTGTATTTTATTATCACATATTGCATGATTCACACAAAATCCAACACATAGGGGAGAAATACATCAACTTGAGGCCCTTTTTAAAGTATTGGTTATGTAGGTACTCCTCATCGACAAAGGAGTCTTTGGGGTCAGCTCAAAACTATGTGCCCACTGACCCATTTCCCCCAAGGTCATTATGAAGATGAATAAATAGGGTTTTAAAATTCAAGATGAGGGATATTCCATGACCTAGATCTGAATGCACTAAATTTAAGGCAAAGACAAACCTAGAAGCATCTAGGTACTTGTATCCTTTTTTAGTATGTCTTTTTGTATAAAACACGTACTTCAATTTTAGATAGTAGTATCGACATAACTACCCCATCTTGACATTAGTGTTTATGACTCCAGGTGTACTTAATTTAGAATGTTATGACTATTCTAGAATCATCTTCTAGTCTACTTCCCACTTGCTCCATATCCAAAACTACAATAACATCACAATAAGATAAGTACATTACTTTGTGATTTATATATTTATCATAGTTTTACTTACTATTTTTAGTAGAACTCATCATAAGAAATTAAATATATATTATATCTGAGTTTATCACCCAATTGGCACGTTGTATGTATGATTATCACCATTGTGCTTATTCATTTCTATACACCCATTTTATAAAATTTTATAGGTAACCTCAACTTGGAAACAAAATTTAAGGGTTAAAAATGTTTATTTTCTCTATACCTCATGGTATATTAGAAACACCTATGTTACCTTATTTATACCATAGGAACCCTCTTTTATAACTTTAAATTTTGGTGAAATTGATAGGAGTGTATCACCTAAGTAAAATACTCTCATCTTACCATCATAAATGGGATAGTGGGATATAGGCATGGTTTAGCCTCTTTAGTTAGTGCTTTGAAATATTGGGCTGACACTAATCTATGAATGATAAAGTATAATTGAGAACTTACATAATCATTCAAACACTTGCTTAGATCACCCATTTTACCTTCATTTTTATTTGTAGTGTTTTCATATTCATTAGATTTTTATACATGTAAGATTACTTGGTAATAATAAAATTTTTAATTTTTGTATTTAAATTCATTATATATATCATGAATAGTTGAATTAAATATTCTAATGATGTTCATTATCTAGATAATTTATTCTCTACTTATGTTATGCCTTCTTTTTATGATGATGAATGGGAAAACTAAAATACGCAAAAACTAATGGAAGAAACATATATAGATGTTTATGATTTTGATGATGTAGAAATAAATAGACAATATGATTTCGATGAAGCTTGGGAATGTAAATATATAAAACCAAATAGACAATTTAAACTTGAGGAGCAAAATACACATATTGATTCATCCTTCAATCCATCTTTTGATTAATATCTAGATCCTTATTTATATCTCCCTCTTGATTCACCCTTGAATCCCTCTTTGGATTCATCTCTATACCCTTATTTATATCTCCTTATTGATTCATATTTGAATCCCTATTTGAATTTATCAATATATCCTTATTTGTATCTCCCTATTTATTCATTATTGAATCCATTTTTTCTTACACCTCTATAATCCTCTTTGGATTTAACTTTTGAATCATCCTTGAACCTCTCTTTGGATTTATCTCTATAACCCTATTTATTTTATCTTCAATATTCTCATTCACATTCTTACCTAGACACTATTTTAGAGAGAAAATAAAATATTACAAATGACTATCTAATCTCCTTTTAATTACCACCTACATCCAAAAGGAGGAAATTTATCCTTGCACACCTAAATTATCTTTCCACCTTGATAATTCAGTTTATCACACCCATAATTATAAAATCAATACATAGAATATTTATAAATAAGGATAATGTTATTCATGCACAAATCCTCATACCCCCTTCACTTCAAGTGAAAAAAATTAATAATATTAAGGATGCCATCTCTTCTTTAAAATTAGAGGGTATTGAGCCTACATACCATATCTCTCCCCATTCATCAACCAAGAAGGATTAAATCCCTTCTTCTTCCCTTGGAAAATCACAAGCTATAATTTAAAATAATGAAATTCCATTTTATGCATATTCTAATGTTGATTTCACTTCAACCTCATGCTTTTATACACATGTTACTACTCTTATTCCACAATGTCATAATATTATCACATGATTAAAATGTATCTCTTTTTAATGATACTTATTTTAATGTTATCAATCAACAAGAAGAAAGTGATCCATATATATCTAATAAATCTCTTAAACAAAAGAAAATCCCTATGCTTCCACATTTTTATCCTATTATAACCAAAATTTCAATGGATAAAATTAATAATATAATTTAACCCTTAAAATTAACTCTAAAAAATATCAACATGCCTTCCCAAGAAGTTATATCCTTCATGCAAGTTGTAAGTGTTTTTCAAGATAAAGTCAATCACTTATCATTAGAGATTAAAGCATATCATTCTTGGGTTGACTATAATGTGGCATATGGTAATATTATTGTATGAAAAATAATTTTTGAGCCTTCACCTAATGAATTCTAAATGCCTACATTCTATACATTTGATGGAAGTGGGGATATTTACCTATATACTAGATGTTTTTGGGAAACTATGAATGGATACAATGGTAGTTTAATGTTATTACAATAATTTTCTAAGATTATATAAGGGTGTGTAATTTATTGGTTTTATTATCTCCCTAGTGGATCCTTAAATACCTATCTAAAACTAAAAGAATCATTCTTGATATAATATATTCAAAATAAAAGACATAGGGTCACTTATGAGAGATTACTTTCTTTACGTAAAGCCAAATATGAGAAAGTTTAAAATTACATTTTAAGATTTAAGGATATTATGCATCATTAATTTACCAACAAACTAATTTAGATGTATAATTTTTTTTATGTAGGTATACTTTATCCATTAAAAAATAATATATTCTATCACACTTATGAATAAGTTCTATCTCTTTGTTATGAATCCTTAGCACTAGAGGAAATAATTGGATCTTGTTCATGTATAAAACAATATGGATGGGGATATTAAGATAATTAATGAAGATCCACATACTAGAATATAATAATATAATATTTACACACATATACCAAATACAATGAAAAACTAAATCACAAATTAACTTTTAATAACTCACATGTTAAGGAACTCCCTACTAAAGAAGTAAACCATGATGTTCAAAATATAATAAATAAGGTTGAATCCAAATTCAAACATGTAAAAGTATTACATGAAATAAAATAATTTATTTATACATATAATAATCATAATCATTCTTTTACATAAAGTAAGGTTCAACCTCTAAATACATTATTGAATAAAAGATTAATCAAATTACTCCATAAATACTATCACCCTCATAATTTAAAAAAAAATGCAAACCATTTTTTACTTATCATGGAATTTAAAATAAATAAATTATATCATTTTAAAAAATGGATAATAATCTCAAACAATTTTCATCTTTATGTTCAAAATCTCTAAATGTTTTAGATTAAGGTAAAAATAGGTTTTGAAGGGACCCCGAAACCCTAAAACAAAGGATGAAAGATATAATAATAATGTCCAAAGGTGAAACCTTTTACCTACTTCTAAGTAGTATCAAAAACAAGTTTTACAGGGACTTGAAACCATAATTCAAGAACATCAAAAGATAGACCCCAGGTTTTATAGAGACCTAGAAACTCCAAAGTGATAAGAAAACAAAAAACTAGAAAATGGAACCAGTTATTACAACCAACTAAAAGGACCAGGGCAGTAAGAACTCAAAGAACCTATTCTTCTAATTCCAAATTCATCTTCACCACTTCCTTACCAATCACAACAGTGTCCTATATGGATATAGCCACCGACGTAGCAAACTCTTGCATTTCTTTCTTCCTTGAGCTCTGTCTGGTTCTCTTGCTAGGCCCCTCCAAGGATTTAATTTCCTCATTTGCTCATTTTCCAATGTTTACAGCAGCTACACATATGCTAGAGGTTACCTCCTCCATCTTCATTCTGCTTTCCTTAATGAGCTCCCTAAGATTGTTCTCATAGTCTTTAAGTTTGATAGGAATATCCCTCATCTGCTTTTCCAGATTATTGACTTTATTTTGATTTGCTTCCTAGTTACGTTCCAATATTTCCATTTTCTTTTTGAGGCCCATTATCTCTTTATACATCCATGAGTCAACTTGAAGGATAGCGTTTGCTTTGCATTTGGCTGAGCTCATAAAGGGGTGCCTCCTGTCATTCTACCCCATTTCACTTAAATCTTCTGTGTTCTCTTTTGGATTGTCTTCATCCTTTTCCGTATAATCCTCCCTTTCCAATTGTTTCTATTCCTTAGTTTCAACAGGGCTTTCATTATGGATTAGATCATCCTTTACTTGATCTCTAGTTTCCATTGCATGATAGGCATCCTGAACTAGATGTTCCTTCTCTATATTTGACGCAAGATCCTCAAATAAAACATCCATATCTTTTTCAGTTTCCCCTAGCACTTGCTAATTTTCCTCAAGATCATAGTTATTATTCTCAGTTTTTCCCTCTATAGTGACCCCTTCTTTCTCATTCTTGCCTTTATCTTCTTCTTCCTTGCTGGAGCTGGATTCTCGGCTTTCTGTTCCTTCCTCTTCCTTTATACTCTCCTCCTCAGAACTATCAGTGCTTTCCCACTCTATTTCCTCATCAACAACCTATTTTTTGAAGCTAGAGGATTTGGGTTTAGCTTTTTCTTCTAAATGTTATCCACAAGATTACTATTAACATCTCCAATACAAGATACAATGGTTTAAAAATATTCTATTAATGAAAATTATCAAGTTAAAGATACCATTGATAATTAATAAATTAAGAACATAAGGGATAAAATGACATTAACTTAATAAGTTCCAAATGAACATAATTTCCAAATTTTATAAATATCAACTAAGTGTTTAAATGGTTTTAATTAGCTAAATCAAGTGAGTTAAAACAATGAAATTAGAATGATAGAATATACAGATTTGACAATGAAATATAATATGCTAAAGTAAAATAAAAAATATATATAGAAATTAAAAACTTTATAAAAATAGTACATGAGCCTAAGAATGTGGAATCCTCCCTAAAATAGACTTTTGATGACTATATAGGCTGATAGAGACTAGAAAATACATAGAAAGACTTGAAAACAAAGTCATGTTTGAAAATAAAATTTCAAAATATAGTCAGACAAGGCTATAGGAGGTGGAAAAGGGTGTAGTGTAGCTGTGTTTGTTGATTGAGACAATGTCCTAGTTGATGGTGTGCCTGATTTATAGATCTAGATCTATGCAATAACTTTTGAAGATTTTAATTTCTCTATGGGAGCCAAATAAATGTGTCAAATACCTATGAAAAATAAAACCGTAGTCCTTCACATGAAAAAGATATAAAATAAATATAAAATGGAGAGAAAATGGGTTAGTAGTGGTTGTTGAACTAGACTTATAAACCCTTTATAACTGAGCACTACCTACATAACCCAAATGGGCCTCAGGATAATGTAGTTATTCCTTTTAGGACATTGTATTATCTATGATTATGCAACTAGAATGTATATATCTAAATATCTCATTTAATGCTTGAAAAATGGATTCTCCTAGATTGTAATAAATAATATTAAAACTTGATATATGATTTTTAGAATGCAAAAAATTAAATTTGGAAGAAACAATGCTCTTTTACTCACTATATAGTGATTTATAAATAAGTTTATTAGGTCCTCTAAAATGAATGCCTTGATGTGATTTTATAATAGAACCATTAAAATATTCTCACTAACTTACCTTTCAAGAAGAGTGGGAGAGCTACTGTTTGATTCCTCAATTTTAGAAAGTAACCATTAAAGTGTTGGGGACAAGGCCATGATTGTTTTGATCCACATTTAAATTATTAGAAATATACATAATATAATTAATATCAACACAACATAATAGATATTAATGGGCTAAGATGAAAAAATATTTAATATATGCATAAATAGAAAAAAACCATTAGGTAGGGCAACACCAAATAATACTTCTTTAGGAAGGAATAACTCCAAAATGTCTCTTCAAGTGGAGAACCTCCAATATACTTATACTAAATAGAAGACTCAATACTTACTTGATTCCTTTATAATGGTATTCACCTCCTTTATATAGACCTCTGTATAACTTATAATGGATGGGTAACCTCCTAATACCAAATTAGGATGACCATTACCTAATGCACTAATTCCATAAGTTACTCATTTATCCTAATATATTGGACCCATATAACTAACTAAGAGGGATGTGTGCCACATGTTGGCATATCCATCAACCTATATACATTAATATATCATATCCCTAGATACATATCATTCCTTCCCTCCTTGACATGTTTCATCCCTGAAACATAAGAAGAAACTAAATAATGAGTGTGCTTAAAGTCATTACACTCTTGTATATAATATCAATCATTTAACCATCCATATCTGATATTGGTAGGCGATATATCTCAAACCTTGTTTACAAATTCTATTGTGCTACTATGATTCCATTTATGATCATAATTGTACTACCTTGGTGTCATGCATACTTATTCCTCTTTTGATTCCATGTACCATATCTGGTTACACTACTTTGATTCCATTCATGACCATAGTAATTATTTTTACTTACATAGTCATATCGATTTATCTACTGATTCCATGTTCCATAGGCTACCAAACTACTCCGATTCCATACCTAACCATATTAGTTCTTCTTTGGATTCCATGCATATCCATAGTGGTTGGTACTCTAATTTCTATATAGCCAAAGTGATTTTTTTTATGAAACTCTCTCACATGTCTCCATGATTATTTCCTCTCGTGATGATGTGGGTGTCTATATACCTCAACTTTTTATAATACTTTGACCTTATCCACCTTTACTTCTACCTCTTCCACATTTTAATTTGGTGGTTTTTTTGTCTCTTGAGTAGATGAAGTGTTATTTTTTGATTGTATAATTTTTTCATATATGTCATCATTTAAATCTTCATCATGTTCTTCATCACCTATTTCAATCTCATTCTCATACTCTACCCTGACTGTTATTTGTGCCTTTATAACTATGATATCCTATAAAGTGACCTTATTTTTCCTATACCAAAACTTAATGAACTTATTTTGAATATTAAAATTGATTGTTTTAAGATTCTTTAGCCATGGATATCCAAGAACCATATCCACACCATCCATATCCAAAGCATAAAAATCTGAATGCAAAACATATTTTTCCATAGTGAGATTCAAATCTTCAAAAACCTAAATACTCTAACCTTCTATTTGAGCCTCCTTAGTATTATTTTCTTAAACATGTAGATGTTAAGCCACATCCATGTTGATGAAATTATACTTGATGCTAGGGTTTATGGATACAATGACCTTAATATTTGAATGTATCCAAGAAACTAAAAAATTAACTCTAATTTCTTTGAAGCCAAATTATTTAAACATTTATCATCCAATCCTTCTTCCTCCTCTTTTATATCATCTATGTCTTTGTTTTCACCCTCTATAGCCTCATCATCATCATCATTATTATGCTCTAATTCTTCTTATTCATAATTTCCTACGTGATCTTCCTCATTTCCATCATAGAAAATATTTTATTTATCTTTTTCCACATCATGTTCCTCAACCTCTCATCCTAAATAATTTGTAGATCCCTCCTCATCATCATTATGTTCACCCTATTTTTCATCTTCTTTTTCTTCTTCATCTACACTCTCTTATTGGTTATCATAATTAGTCTCTTATTCTGACATGCCCACTTTTAACCATAGAATACTTCTCCAAAATATTTTTCATTTATTTAAAAATCTCCATCATTTTTTCCAACTATTACTAATCCATTTGAACCATGATTTAGGAAAAAGCCTAGGGTTAAGTGAAAAAACCTAAAAATTCAATAACTCATGTGAAACTAATCCAAATAGTATAATTTTTTTAATGTAGATTTTGTGTATGAATTTCAACTTCAATTAAAATTTTGGGATAAAATTCCAAATATTTTTATGTATAGATATAATATATGACAACTCATAAAATCATCATAAATCACTCAAAATGATTCAAAAAATATGAAAGTTTGACTTTATATCTCTTGTATACTAATACAATATCAATAAAAATTTCACAAAAAAATTCCTTATTTTTATGCAGATATGATGAATGCATTAAAAACCTTAAAATTGTAATAAATCCCTCAAAAATGATCCTCAAACATCAGTTTTTTTATTAAGACTTCCTTAAAATATTATTTAGATCCATAAAAAAAAATTGTATAAAAATTCATTATGGATTGTAGTATATTAATGATTCTAAAAAACTAGGGTTTCACTCCACACAAATCACCCAAATTGAAGCTCTGATACCACTTGTTATGATCCACACTTATAACATTGTAAATATGTATTATATAATGTAGATAAACACAACATAATATATATTAGTGGGCTAAGATGCCCAAATATTCAATATACACAAAAATAGAACAATACCCTTAAGGTAGGAAAACACCATGCAATACTCATTTAGGAAGGAATAATTCCACAATGTCTCTTAAATTGGACAACCTCCAATATCCTTCTACCAAATATGAGACTCAATACTTGATTCCTTTGTAATAATATTCACCTTATTTATATAGCCCTGTTTATAACCAACTATGAGTGGGTAACCTCTTAATCCCAATGTATGATGACCATCACCCAATGCATGATGACCATCACCCAATGCACTAGTTACATAAGTTACTCATTTATCCTAATATATTATACCCTTATAACTAACTAAGGGGGATGTGTGCCACATGTTATCATCTCCATCAACCCATATACATTAATATATCATATCCCTAGGTACTATAATGTATATATACAAAAGATCTAATTGAATGATTAAAAAATATATTCTCTTATCTTGTAATAAAAAATATTCAAACTTGATATATGATTGTTATAGTGCAAAAAAATGAATTTGGAAGAAACAATGCTCTTTTGCTCATTGTATAATGATTTTTAAATAAGTTTGTTAGGTCCTCTCAAGTGAATGTTTTGATGTGATTTTATAAGGGAATCATTAAAATATTTTCACTAACTTACCTTTAAATAATAGTGGGAGAGATATTTTTCAATGCCTTAATTTTATAAAGTAACCATTAGAGTGTTGGGTACAAGGCCATGATAGTGTACAAGGTTATAGTACGACCCTATTTGACTTAGTGGAGTCCTATCTCAAAAGAAGAAATATCCTTACAAAATGTTTGAAAAGTCCCTGTAGGTTGAATAGTGATGAAAAAGTATGAAATAAGGGTGTATGTATGATATATCATGTGTTTTTAATATAATAGAGGCTCTCTTATAGATTATGAGTTAGTAAAATGGTGAATATACCAAGTAAGGGAAAGATGTCAAGGAGAACCACTATCAAACACTTAATAATTAAATTTGTGTCTATATTTTCCTCCACTTTATTATAGTGATTCAAAAAAGTGAAATTAGTAGAGAAAATTAGTTATGAACATACGTGTGTACACACTCTTTCAATTTTAATGTTAAGGTTGATTATGCGATCTACCTTAATTCAAAAACTTGTAACAATGCTAGTGAAATTAGTTATCATTATTCATATTTGAAATTTTAAATTTGAAATTTTCAAAGAGAGAAAGGAAAGTATACACCTAGAATAATATACAATATAATTGATATATAACTTGAAGGTAGAGAAGTTTTTGCTCCCTTGTTGAGGTAATATAGAGAAATTATAAATCTATGGTGAATTGAGAGTGATCAAGTCTCAATTTGAAAACCTTTGAATGCTCTTGAGTTTGAAATATGTTATGATCTAAATCTCATTTGACTATGTACAGTACTCTATAAATAAATTATAGAGATAGATCCAATAAATGTGGTATACTACATATTTAAAAAGTGTAACCATAGATGTTAATGTAACTAGACTCTAACACGTCCCACTTACAACATATAGATGAATCACACCACTACAGACAGGTCTAGATTCTATTTGAAACATTTCAACTTTCAAACTTTGAAATTCAATAAATATTTTAAATTCACTTATAGGAACTTAAAAATGAATGGATATATTACCCTTGGTACTGTACTTATTTGATATTGAATTTCCATTTAAAATTTTGTAACTATTGAAACTTGTAACTATTTTACAAATTTATGACTATAAAAATGAGTGGGAATGCATGTGTCATGGCCCCATAATCTAATTTTTTTGAATCATGTTAAAATATTTGAAACTATATAGTGCCATAAATATGAAATTTTATCCATGAGGACTTTAATCTCAAGGCAATCCCATTATGATGTCCTCATATTTAGATGAGATATGTAACTTGTGAGTCACTTAGATCAAAATAAATGTTATGAAATTTACAAAATACATAATAAAGTAATAACCTTTTCATAATTTAATTTTTATTTTCATCATAGTGTAATATGTAGAATTGAATTTTGGAAATATGTTAGATAGTTAAAGCATTGAAGCACATAATTAGTATGTGCAAGATATAGATCAGGACACTATATTATATGTAATAATCATTTAAATTCATGATATAAATCATAGAACCATATTAACAAACAATAATCATACAAATAAATGTCATAAATTTTGGAAATGAAGTCACACATAAGGCCCATAAGCCACATACAAGTTAAGAATGTCACATAAGAAAAAAATTCCAAGGTCCACACACAAATAACATAATAGTTTCATGCAAGCAAACAAATTGAACATACAATCCCAAGGGCCACATAAAAAAAGGCAACAAAGTTGTAACCTAATATGTATTAAAATAAAAAATAAGCATAGAGGAAATGAAACTAGTTTAGATGAACTATATGTATCCATGTCATTATTACAAAAATAACATGTCTATATAACACTTGTATAGTATGAGTGAGTAAAAAATCATTTGTATGATATATATCATAATTTTTGGAAGGTTATGGATAATTAAAACCTATAAATTCATTCAAGGATAATGAGCAGATGCTCCAAAATTATCAAAGCTATCGAGTAATAAGGGAATCCTAACAATGAAACCATGTAGATGTATGTCTTGTACCACAATCAACTACCTCATGAAAAAAATGTGTATTGAAAAATAAAATATGCTATCTAAGTAACATATAATAAAATTCATATAGAAATAAGTATATTAAAAACAATTGAAAATGGTTTCTAAGTCTTAAATTTGAATTTTTTATATTATTTTGGATTTTTTAATTATTTGCATGTTTTTAATTTTTTTTTCCATATTTGAGTTTTATTTTTATTTTTTTTAATATAATGTAATTTATTTTTATTAAAAACATAATAAAAAAGTTTTTAAAATATAAGAATATTGAGGGATTTGAATAATCCACAACAAGGTGAAAAATCATAATGTAAAGAAGAGGGAAGGCAAGAAATATGCCCTCAATGTATGTGAAAATGGATTATAGTAATGTAGCATAAATGATAAACATGAATATATGTGATCATGTAAAAATTAATATATACATATCATGAAATTAAAAATGAAATACTTAGCATGTATAGATGTGTAGTGGATTTTCCATGAAGAATTAATATTAAAAGTGATGTAAGATAATTATTTTGAATTGTTCAAATTATCCTGTAAAGTAAGAGGGTATGTGCCCAAAAGTGAAGATAAATCTAAGGGATAAAATAATGTTAAGGAATTCAAGATAGAATAATTATAAGGATTTGAAATAAAATAAGTTATATACTAAGAATAATGAAACTATAAGTCCATGATCATTGAGGGGATACTTATGTATAGGCACTATATCATGTATATTGTAACCTTTAGTTATATTTCCATATTCATATTTTACATAATAAATATCATTGAGATCATATCAATATTATGTAATATTGGTGTCATAATCATCGATTTAATAATTATTATAAGAGAAAGATAAATGATTATCTTTTGTTTGAAATTGTGAGATGCTCTTTTGATTATATTTTGTATATGTGTATGATAGATTCATTGAAGCATAGATTGGATATATTTTTTGAATATGTATATCATTTTTAATATCTTGAATTTTTATCTTTGACTATAAAATGGTCATGCATGATTGATTGAAATTTAGGAAGAGGAGTAAATTGTACTTTGAATTTATTTTTTTCTATATGCATGAAGGAGATATAATAATATATTCTTTATAAAACATATTTATATCATTATACTTTGTAGGAATATTTATATTTGGACACTTATTTATGAGAAAATGTTTCAAAATAATAATTTCTTATTTATATTGATTTTTTTATTGCAACCTTTCTTTTGATAATTGTTCTTTTTACACTTTTGATTTTTCATCTTATTATTTTTGTAATTTTGATTGATCTAATTTTGATTTTTGAATATTTTCTTATTCTAAATTATTAGTTTGTATTTATATTTTGTCTTTGTGTTTTTATTCTAGTTATTTTTTATGAGATGTAATATAATTGGGTTGCCTAATAATTTTATCTATTATAGGATCACCACTATCAATGAGGCTTTATTTTTTTAAATTTAAATCCAAAAATTATCTGTATGATGTACATGAAATCTATGATATGCAAAATAGTTTTTTTTATCTTTTTAGAGGAGACATATAAGGTAATTTAATTTACTTGTTTCAAATCATTTCTCTTAGAATCTCACTTGGACCCTTATTATTCTTTTTTATATAAATTTTGAATCATTAGTTGTAGATGTATGTTACTTATGAGGCACATGATAGGTAGATGAAGATACATGCTTGAAACTAGCATACTTTGGATTATTTGTAATTTTTTTATTATTTTAAAGATATGATCTTTGAAATGAAAGATTGATTTTTTTTGTTTGTTATTATTTTGTTGAATTTTTCATAATGATGACTTGATATTAAAGGGATTAAAAGCCACAAAACCAAGGTATTTTTTATTGAATACAAATACCATCAAGAGGAGGTGTGGGATATGGAAGGATAGTTTCTTAAATTATATTAAGATATTCATTTAGTATACATGGTTAATTGATTATTATTGATCAATAAAATGGAAATAATTAGGAATATCAAGAGATGAATTGTCATCATGTGTAAAGTCTATACTAATATTATGATAGTGTGACACAAGAGTGACATCATGTGAAGACAAGCATGAGGATGGTGAAGAAATATCATTGGTGAGATATGAAGAGGCACACACAATTGACACTAGAGAAATATTTAGGGAGGATTCAAAAGGGAAATCTATAGCATATTCCAAGGTGAAATATAAACAAGAATCTAGAGAAGAATCCAAAGGGGAATCTATTGTCATTCTCAAAATATGGTTATGGGAGGAACTTATGAGATTACATGCCCAAAAGAGACTTAGGTGACAATTGGTGGACTTTCATCCTCTCTTTCTAAGATTTATATTGATATAATCAAAGGCATGAGTTTTTGGTACTGGTATCCATTAAATAGCCTTCTTGGAATATATGTCTAAGAGATGTAGTGCTACCACTATAAGCTCAATACCACTTTTCTCACTAACACACATAAATTATATACTTATAGTTAAATAAATTGCAATAGATTGAATTATGGGATCTAATGTGTTTGAATTCAAAATTTATAAAATTTGAAAAGGTTATTAGACAATGCAAAAATAAAAGGAGAGAGGGTGAGGAAGAAAAGGGATCTTTATGCATGAATGACAAAACTAATGCTTTGAGGACTGATAACATGCTTAGCTTTAGTTGTACCACTGTATGCTACATTCCATGATGGTTCAAGATCTAGTCACATAGGAAAGTAATATAAGTAGAAGGAGTAAATGATTAATTGAATTATGAATTTTATAAATAAATATGAACATGTTTGTAGTTAACCACACACATAAATTTACAAATTTCAAACAAAGATACGATCATCAAATAACTCAACTAGAATAGTTAAAGCTCGTCCTAATTAACACATAAAAACTAAACAAAACATGACTATATTATAACATTAATATTGATAAATTTAAATAAAAAATAAAGTGGAAGACTTTATGAAACCAAACACATTTAAATAGAAAAACCAAATTTGCATTAATCTAATTGTGTTTGTTTACAATAGAGTCGATCATTTAAAAATATTACATAACAATATATACAAAAATGAAATGGGACATGTCTCCTAGTAGCATGTGTTTCCACTCTAGGCCATCATGGCCTGAAATAATTTTAATAAAATTATACTAGAAAAAGTTATCCAAATCCTAAGATTCTCATGACCCACTACAAGAGAATAAAGAGGAGGTTGGAGGTGGGACACTTCCCAATTAAATTGGTATTTGACTTAGATTATAGGGTGGCCACCACCAAGTTGAACTATTGATCTAATTTATTTAGGTATATAAGTGGATATCAAAAGATTACCTCATTTAATACCAGTAACCACTTATGAAATTTGAGTGGGGCCTCTAGGAAGACCTTCACCTCAGACACCTAGATGATGCTAGTTATTGACTAGGTTTCTAGATACAAAACTACTTTGGATCCATATTTATTTGCTCTCACCACCTACCTTTCTATGACCTGATCAAATTGGGCCAAGTGGACTTTGATTTATTATTTGTCTAACAAGGTTCCATTTGGGTGGAACAACATAATGATGTTGACCTCCTTGAAATAGGTTAGCATTCACTCTTTGATCTTTTCCAAATGATTGATCATTATTTTCACCACATCCAACCACTCCTCAATGGAATTTCTCATGCTACTGGCATAAGTCTAGTAGAGGTTTAGTTCTCCCAGAGGCATGATTTTAAGCTCCAAGAACATGCCCTTATAAATAATTATGAAAAGATTATTTAACTTGTTATCTATGTGGTAAATCCTCTCCAAGTATGCTTTAGTAAGCTGAAGGTGTTCTTTACTCATATACATGGTTTTGGTCACATTTTTTAGATCTATAAACATCTATACAAGGGTATACATAACTTAAACAATCACCTCTATTAGGAAAGTGCTATTCACCTAAGATCTAATTGCTTTGAAATTATCCATCACAACTTTCATGATCCTATTAGTTAATTCACTAGTAGTTTAGAGCACTGATATAGGGTATTCATCCAATTTATCCTCTCTACTAGATGTCCTTATTTTGGTGAGTGAGAACATATCATGCTCAATCATCGACACCATTGGGTATCCTTCTTGAGTTAACTTCTACATAATAAATATCTTCATGATTCTAGTTTCCCTATCAAACTCCTGTTAGACCTCCAAACTAACCTAATAGTCAATTTATAGTCTATGTGATTTTCTAAGTGCTAAGAGCCCAATATAAATTAGGCATAAAATTACTCACAAGGTGATCGAAGAGGATAAAGGAAAGATGGTAGAGGAAGAGATATATGGTAGAGGCCTAGGTGGATGATGAATGGACAAAGCGAAGGGAAGGAAAAGAGAAAGAAGTGAAGGAGGGGGAATGGGAGTGAAAGGAGGAAAGATAAATGAGGATCAACACATGAATAATAGAGCATTACATTGGTTAAGGGTCATGTTAATTTGTAGACCAATGACACCTAGGAGTGGGGTGTTTACTAAGAAAGTGGAAATTAATTAGTTAAAGCTAAATCCTTGGGGCCCAGGGTGATAGAAAAGCATGACTGGGAAGTAATAGGAGGGGCAAGCTGAATATAGGGCTGAGAGGGAGATGACATTTAACTTTTTATAGATCTTTTACTTGGATCATTTGGAGATACGGTTTTAGTTGAAGTAAATATGGTGGTAACTATAATATAAGCTAAGGGCATAATGAAAGTTACCGACTTCTTTTTCTAAGGTCTTATGCTCAAATCAACATATTCCATAGTAATTTAAGGATCCATGGTATAAATTATTACTAGTGAAACCTATAGAGCTAGTGGAGTAACCATAAATTCCATAAAATTAAGATTCACTTTAATTATGCATATGGGTGTACTTGTCACTAAGGTGGAAACCATTGGGAGAGTTGAGTTGGGGACACTGGAAGGTGTTCATAATGTAGGAGTATCTAATGGAGTAATATATGTGGATGCCATAATGTATGTTGGCACTATAAAGCTAGGAGACACTAGGATCTAAACTCTAAATATAGTTTCAAAAGTTTCTTGATATGAACAATATACCAAGGGGATGAGGGTCATAAAACTAAGACTCTTAGAGACCAAAAGTATGATGTAAGGATTCCTATAGGTGGAATGGGTTGAGTGGAGATAAATTTAGAAGTGAAGATGTTGAAAAGGGATAGAGATATGGGTTGTTGAGTGAATTTTGGAGTGGGAACAATAGGGACTAGGGGAGTCCTTATCAAAATAGGCCTTATAGGAGTAGGAAATACTAGGGGAGGTACCATGAGTTATTGAGGGATGACAATAGTGTGGTGATGAATCTTTAGTAGAATCTCTTATTGGTCATAGTTTAGGATTGATTCAGGTCTGATATCTATGTCAAAATGTGTCAATTACACCATTGATAGTTGAGTGACTTTTATAAGTGGCGGTGGTGGAGCTAGAGCCAAAATTGAGGGAGGCAAAACCTAAGGAGGTGAAGGAACCAAAACCCATCAAATGATCCTTATGGAAATGGTGGGCATAGATTCTTGAACATCCCCTCTCAAATGAATTAGAATGGTACCTAGGGATTATTATGGTGGTGGTGACTACATTAGTAGAGCCTGTGAAGGTGGTGGAGGCCTTTCCTCAAGGACCAGTTTAGATTAGGATTGATTTCCATTCTTCTTTATCACTTCTACCCATGCTTATACCTAGGAATTATAGCTAGATTGAGATAAATATCATAATCCTCATGATGCTCATGGTGGTACATGATATTTATTTGTGCCACATATATTTACACATGGGTTTTGATAACCTCGAGAGGATACTACATTCTGTTTAAATCTCATTAAAGTGTATGAATTCCTATTCTATGCCATCTTTCATCATGAAGGTAAATTCTTATATTTGTGATGAAGAATGAATATTAGGAAGTCTATACATGCCATCTTATAGTGATAAAATATGTACCATGTCACCCTCAACCAATTAATAAGCAGTCTCTTTCTTTGTGAGGTGATATATGACTTGATATGGCAAGAAGAGAGGGGATTATTTAATTCCCTTCAATTATATGATCGTACGACATCACTATTAAAAATAGGATATTATGAGTAAGAGCATCCTCTTTATTTCATCTGGGAGTTGTAGAATGGGCATATCATTAATGGCCATGTAAACCATGTGGTATAAGGACTCATAGATGCTCCATACGTGGTTCTTATAATGATGTGCATATAATTTATATAAAACTTCATGAACCATAGAGATGAAATGGGTCTATGGTGGAAAAACAAAAGTTTTTAATATGAGGGTGGCATAGATTACATCTATAATATTTATCAGTATATAAGAGTTTCCACCCCCTTAATCCTAATATTAGATAACCCCATATATTTAATGTGTATTAGTCTATAAATCTAGGACATTTTGGTCTTAAACCAAGGTGTACTCTAGGAGATTATAGTACTACTTAAAAGTAACCCCAAATATATCTATAATTTTATTCTAGGATGCCATAAAATATAACAAGTCTTGGATGCCATCATACATGCACATGGAGTTTCAAAACATGTTTCTAAATAAATCAAAACAAGGAAACACTTATGGCTTGGTAACAACCTTGTGCAATCCTAATTTTCCCAGGGAAACAATATTGTCATGGAATTAGGTCTCATCCTCATCATCATCTGAGGTGGGATTGTGCACATATTCAATTTCCCTAAACACTTTATTATAATACTTGAAATGGGTCAGTTACAATGAGAAAGCAACATCTCTATATTTAGGCTTGATTCTAGGGTTGGAATATGATTAGGCCATGTCTAAGAGTTAGGATATACTTAGCATGAAATTATGAGTCTAAGGGAAGAACTGAAATCTTGAGAAGGCATTGAAGGGAATGATTATGTGGATTTGGGAGTAACAATGGTAAATTATATCACTTTTAGGACTTATAAAGATCCACAATATCTTTTATATTAATAGTGTTTGAAGGCTCATGATGTTGAATTCAAATTTGAGTTTGTGGAATAATCCACTCAAACTTTTATTGATTTGGAATTAAATCAAAAAATTATTCAAAAATGCTTCTAGTTTAAATTTAGTGATCATGAGGTCATTCTTATTAGTTGTCAAATTATAGACCAGCTACCTAGATTGGTTAATACACATGCATGTTATGCACACACCTATTTTAACCCCTATATCACCTTAGGTATCCTACTATTTGGTCCACATTCTCCCTAATGGTTGGTCTATGCTAATTATACTTAACCAAGTGTTACTCTCTTACCTTTCCATGTACTTGAGTTGGCCACTTGGATCTACCAAGCACACATAACACCCCACTATCAGTTTATGGTTTAATTTTTACCTTTTTTCTTCTATTTTAGGCCATTTCAAACCATTTTTATATTTAAAATATGAAAGTGACATGTGGCACTTTATGATTGGCCTTGGATTATGAATGTACTTATTGTTTAGCTTAATTAAGACACTCCAGGGCACCTTGTTGTCATTTTGTATAGAAGTGTCATGTCATATCTTATGTTTGGTTATGATATCCTAAGCCTCTAACATTTTTTATTCCCTCATGAGATTAACAAGTATGATAGGTTCCATGAAACAACTTGTCACTTATTAAGCTCCCTTGAGGCTTTGACATCTTTAACAACCATGGGAGACTAGTAAGTCTGATTGGTTCCATGTAAAACATTATCACTCTTAGGGCTCTCCCATAGTTCTAAAATATTTCATATCCTAATAAGAATGAAAAATATAATAGGTTCTACATGGTAGCTTTTCACTCATTAGGCTCTCTAAGGGATTTGACATATTTGATGCCCATTATTGAATAGGATGGATACACATGGAGAAATAAAATTAATGTTAATACTCAAAGAGTCTTATCCTTAGTAATTTTTTGTGTGGGAAGTAGATAAACATGAGGAAGAAATGTGGATAATCTCACTCATCCAAATACTTCAAGGAACCCCAAGACCTAGATGATTCACTATTTTATTAAAGATGAGTGGTATGGTGTCATATGGATAGTCCTCACTCATTTTATTTCTAGATAAACCTATGAAATATGATTTTTGCTTAGGATTTACATAAATAGGATCATGACAAGTGTCTGAATCTCATTAACTTGGATGCTCACCAAAATAAAAGGACTTAGTCATTTGGGAAATATTTTATGATAAAGTTGGATGAATACACATGGAATAATATTGATTGATTAGGACTTATTATTTAGAAATATAAATACATATCCATTTTTAAATTTTAATACCCTTTATGTGAGAAAGATATGTGTGGCCAAGATATATATATATATATATATATATATATATATATGTAGAAGTGACTAAGTATGAAAACCATTCTAAGTGGGATCAAGAAAGTTTTCAATAAAGTTTCCCTATAAAGTTAAAATAATACTAAAATTATAAATCAAACTTAGATAAATATAAATTATTTTATTTAGTCACGAATCAAATCAATATCTCATTAAATAAAAATTAGATCTAGAAATCGACAACTCATGAGAACAATTCAACAATGATCTTAATTTATTTTCAAATTTTAGAATCTAGACCACGGGTATCCATGATTAAATAATGAGATAATTAATTGAAATTACATTATATAAACTTAAAAAAAATAAAGTGATTAATTATACTTTAGTAAAAAACATACTAGGCTCTCACTTCCTTCAAAGGGTCATTATGTGCAAAGTTATCCATCTTTTCTATTGTTCTAAATCAACTAGGTAAACTTATGAACTTTTTAGATACTCTAAAATCTTTGAAAGGCAATTATTTGTAGAATTTGGCTAAGGAGGGCTTAGGAATTGCTCTACTACTAGCTAGGAATATATAGCCTTGATAGAGATTCCTTTGGTCCCACTCTAAGCCTTTCTCTATTACCAACCAAATGGGAAATTATGCCATGTATATTTTCCAGATCACCCTTTTTTAAGAACAAACTTGAATTTACATAATATTTAGACTTTATTTTATTTTGACATTTATTTTATTCAATCTAGGAGGGTTAGGGATCAATGTATCTAAAGTCGAGGAATGGTTCAATGAGCACTTTTCACCATGAAGATCCTTTACTTGATCAATGATTTTGGCCTAAATTATATGTTATTTTAAGTTCTATGATGACCATTGTTAAAAAAAGATATTTTCATAATTCACTTGCTCAGTTCTAAATCAATGATTCCTACTCCTTTCAGTGTATCAAGAGGGATTCATTTGCTTATCATGATGTTCAAATATGGTATATTTCCTTCTATCTTCTACTTATATGACTATACATTCAATGCATCATCATATTTAAAATGATCAGACTTGAGATCATGGGAACCAATGTTTGGAATAGACTCTTTCTCCTTCTATCTTAGCTTCCCCTCAGTTCATTATGGGAAAAATGTCTAATTTATAGAGTGGGGATAAATTAATACAATATTAGCAAGGAAAAACATAGGAAAACCAAGAAAAAAAAACCCAATTGAGCAAACAAAAGTGAAACAAATAAACAATAGAAAAAATAAATAAAATAAGAACATAATATAAAAAAACACACAACTAAAGAAAATTAATTAAAATATAATATAATATATACATCACTATAATTTCCTTGGGGGGTTATTCTAAAATTTCATTGGAAGAGACAACAAATAAGTAGTGTTTCAAGAACTATGCATTCATGGGCAATGAGAGATAATTTCATTCAAGGTCATTCAATCTAAATGCATTATACCCAAAAAATTTAGAGATTTAGTATGGGCCAATCTAGAGCATATAAAACTTGGAATGATACCCATTATTATCATGTTATTTCTCCCATAATAGGACTAGGTATAATATTTTGAAGGATTTGACCTACACCCTCTTATCAAACCATATTTTGACAGTTACCTAATGCCTACTAAATTTTTATAGTGATTCCTCCCAAAAATCTTCTAGTTGAATGATGAAAAATAAAATCAAGTCTACCCTTTCATTATTATCCATATATTCTTTCATAAACTATTGAGTAGGAAATATGAGGGTAATTGGGAGGATAGGGTCTAGTCTGTAAACTAATGGAATGGTGAGCTTTTGAGAACCTATTTGTATTGGTTGTGATCAACCTAGAGAACACATTTATATAGTGAATGTAGTCCTTAATATTATTTTATACTAATTTATTTATTGCATTGATCAGGTTTTTATTGGCTGACTCAGCCAAACTATTCTATTACAAGTAATAGTTTTATGAGAAGCTCAAGGTAATGCCATTCTCATAAGCCCATTAATTAAAATAATATGACTAGAATGTAGGTCCATTATCATAGACTAGTGAATTTGGGGTGTTAAATCATGTGGATATGTTTTACTCAAAGAATTTTATGATTTCCTTGATTGAATTTTTCTTGGTTTACATTATTTATATCCATTTGGTACAGTATCTAGTGGTTGTAAGCGTGAAATTTTGGCTAGTTGATGAGTTGGGATTTATGTCTCTAATGAATTCAAGTCCCCATTGAGTGAAATGATAATATTATATCATTGATTGAATGAATGTTTTTGAATGAACTTCATTCTTAGAGAATTTTTGACATTCATCACATGTGAGAACATGCACATGGGAATATTTGAAGATAATGGGAAAATAATATTGAGCTTAAATTTTTTGAGTAGTTATAGTTCATGAAAGGTGGCCATTGCCTAGTTTATTATGGAAAATGGTCATGAATCCTCTTTATTATTCTTTATATATACATATAAGATAGATTAATTCTTAATTATTTTGGTAGAACACCTCTTTATTTAGAATGTAGTGGACTACCTTGAGCATAAGTGCTCTTTTTTGCATTTAGCTTAGTCTTGGAAGAGGATTCCCATAAATGAGATAGTGTATAATGGATCATACCACTCTTGATGGACTATTTATAATTGGTCCAATTGAACCATAGTAATCATTGAGTAAATATCAATGATCAATTAGGTGAGGCCCTGACCTTGGACTAGCTTATCGGGTTTGATCTCAAGATCGTATTCTTGTAACTTAGCCATCCACCAACATATGAATTTCCAATTAGTTTTTCCCCAACATGAGATTTATAATTGGGTCTAGGATGATAACATACACCTTATTTATGATAATTTAGTGCCTAAAATTCTTGACAATATTGACTATGGCATAGGCATGCTTGTCCAACGTAGAATACTTCATCTTTACATCCTTCAAGTTTATACTCATGGAAGCATTTAGGATTTATTCTCTATCTATTTTGGGTTAGCATTGTAGCTATGGTATGTTTGAATAAATAGAGTAGAGGTAAAAATATTTGGTGTAATATGGGCTTATAAATATAGGTGCTTATGCAATGACATATTTTATGTCTCAGAAGGCATTCTTTGCTTTAGGTTTCCGTTCTAAATTTTCCTCCTATTTTAACATTACATTTAAAGGTTTAATTTTTTTAAAAAAACTATAAATAAACTTGAGCACATATATAATTTTACCAGAGGAGGATTTTAACTCTTTTTTACTATTATGGAGAGGTAATCTATAGATAACATCAACACATTCAGGCTCAATAAAGATACCTCCTTTTGTGATGATGCGACCAACAAGATTACCTTTAGTAACACCAAACACACTCTTATTTGGTTTTTGTGACATACCATACCTTTTGCATCTATCAAATATCCTCTATAGGTGGTGAATGTGATCAAACTTGCATTTCAATAAAATGGTTAAGTGATCCATGTAAATAAAAATGACTTTACCTATGATAATTTAAAAATCAAAGTACATGGCCCTTTTAAAGGGGGATACGACATTGATGAGGTCAAATGGCATTCATTTTTAAGTAAAAGTGCCCCATTTCTTGTAAAGGCAATCTTTGCTTAGTTTTCTAGGTTGACTAAAACTTAATTGTATCTCAAGAATGTGTCCAAGAAGGACATCATCTAAGATCCACTTACTATCTAGATCACCTCATAAAGGGAGGGAAAAGGGTAGATATTTCTAAAACAAATCCAAGTTTAGATTTTTGAAATCCACACAAAGTATAACTACGTCATTCTTCTTGTAGATAGGCACTAAGTTAGCAACCCAAGTGGAGTGACAAATTGGGAAGATGATCCCAACTAAAAGGAGCTTGTTAATTTCCTTAAAAACAAGTGGCATTAGAAATGGGTTCACAGGTCACTACCTCTATCTAAAAGGTTTCTAGTTTTTCTTGAGTGGGATAGTGTGTGTGATCACAGTCAAGTAAAAGACTTTGAGGTCTCCCTAGGCTAAGGAAATTAAATATTGTTATTATATTAGTAAACGTTTGAGTTGTTAAATATTAACAAGGGTGTAATCTAAGACAATATGAACATCTTAGGGGTGGTTTGGTGACCCCATATTGATATTTTTAGACCTTTTATCTAAGCATAGTGGAATCTATAGTTTGTGTGTGGACCTGTCAAGGTCAAATATCCTTTGAAGGTTTATCATCCACTTTTGGACTTGGTTTTATTTTAGGTGCATACTACCATCTTGGTCATAGTCTAAATCTCATGGGTCATCTACTTTGGCCTCATATATGACTTGGGCTTGGAATACTCTAGTATTATTTAGGAATTAAAAATGTGTTGGTCATCCTTGAAGACCTATAATTTTTTGATTTTTCTTGGTATTAAGGGATGTAGTATTAGTTCAATATAAAATTCCTACAATCCTATATCATCCAGGGGTGTTAGTTTTGCATAAAAAATTACTAATAAATCAACCACCCAATTTTATTTTTTAGGAATGGAGATGATGTTGAAATCATCAAACATTTCTATTATATTCCATGCACTATGTTTATACTTACTCAAATAGGACAACTTACATTGGAATTTGTTACTAATTTTATTAACTACTAGTTTAGAATCCCCAAATACTTTTAGTTCTTTGACCCTATGATTCAAGACAAACTATAGTCCTAAGATCAAGGATTCATACTCTGCTAGGTTGTTGGTACAAGGTAATTATATCTTAAAAGTAGATAAATGCCAATTCCTTAATGGGTTAATCAAAATAATTCCTACTTGAGAACCTTATTCATAATGGGCCCCATCAAAGTACATAGACCATAGACCTATTTATTTAGAATATTTGTCATATTGGTTTTAAGAATATTATTTAGACAAGGTATAAATACCTATGTTATAGAATACTAGGTTTATCCTTTTTTTTACTGCATTATATTTTATGATCATATGTTTCATCTTATCCTCTTTGTCAATGTGGATTTGGTTGGATACTCATTTCTAAGACAACCACATATGTGATAAGTTAGTATCCATGTACCTGTTCAAGGTCTTGGACCACTCCCTATTGAGTAACATCTCATAGGCTTCCAAGATTTCCACTACTTAAATATCCATGAACTTTTGGAACTTGGGCTTAGATTCCAACTACATATGCACCTTCAAGAGCTCTCCCATCACTTTGAACTTAGAATTTTCCAATTGGACAACTATATTATATAACTTAATAAGTGTCAACACAAATTTTTCATAAATATTTATAGGTTTGAAATTTATAGGGGTTTTTGAGTTAGGTAGAAAATTATGAAGGTTCTTCCAAAATATCCTAACAATAATGAGGGAGGGTATAACCTCAGCCTTATTCTTATTATCATCACATTGGTGTACGTAGGATCGGGATTGGGTTGAATTGATTAATCTGTGAGTTAATCTATGAGGAGATGTCCTTACTTAGTGATCTAGGAAAAATCATGCAAAGTGATGTTTACATTGATCTTCTTCATGTATTTAACTATGTTATACCCAATCTTACTAGTGATAGGCTAGATTTATTCAAGTGGCTTGGGATTATTATCCTTTGGAGGTGGAGGACTATTTTAGGATTATGTATCAAGAGGGGTTGCACCATTTTTAGGACTGGATGTCATAAGAGGTTATTTTTATGTTTGGTTCATAAGAGTGTAGTTTCTCATTTCAAATTACCAAAAAATATGTAGATCATTGGTGGCCTCTTATGGTTCAATGTCTTATTGGATTGGTAAATCTAAAGTTTATAACACCATTGTAGTGATTGGGGGTATTAAATAATTAGGGGTATATATCTAATTATTGACATTATGATGATTTTGGACCACCTTACATTCTTATATTTCTTTTTGGAAGATGTTAAAGGCACTATAAAAATTGATGTGGTCTAACTCCCCATGTCAAGCCATGTTGTGCACATGTGTTTAAATCTCAAAATTATCTATATTGGTGTTAATTATATTGATTAAATAGGTATATAAAAATCAATAAGCACAAGAGTGATAATCATATCTACAATAGGCTAATTAGATTATAAACTAAGATATATCATATGCTAAATTTACTAAACTAAGATAGGTTAAATATAGAAAGTACAACTAAGCTATGTATGGAAATAAAAAAGTAACAATTTACTTAGTTAGATATAATGCTAATGTAGGTTTGGATTTGGAATAGACAAGAATCATATTGGAAGATTATTCTAGAATAGTCACTAAATTATAGATTGAGTGACTTTATAGGATCAGACACTTGTATAAGCCTGGGATAGTTATATTGATACTAGTGTCTAATTTTGATGAAAGTGTCATGTATATAATAACTTATAAAATAGGATGCAAACACCTAGATTATATTGGTTTTATCTTCACCTTCACTCTGGGGTATTTAGGTCTGTGTCATGGACTATCAATCCTCATGAAATAGAAAAACCCTAGTTCTTCATATTCATAGTGACCCTATGAAAAAATGAGTTAGTGGGATCATGATGTTAAGCTAAACTAAAAGACCCATATATCAATGAGTGATGCCTACATATATAATACTCTAAATAGGGTGTTAGACTAATGTAATTTTTCCCTACATCTTATGTTATGTGTGAATCATGCAATATGTGAAAATCAAGTACAATAATGACCTATCTTGTAACTTTAAAAATTAGGCTCTTGGGATACTCCTTTAGTAATTTAGACCTATAGATGTGTTTTGCCTATAAATGATATGTAAATAGGAAAGATTTGCTTAATTAAATGATTGATATAATGTTTTTGATAAGTTTCCTTGGTCTTTTTAGGTGAGGAATGAATTAGGATTGATCTTGTATTTATACAAATCCTATTAGGAGATAACTCACATTAAATCACTTAGGATGAACATTAGGATACATTTTATTTGCAAATTGTATGATGTTATGGCATTGGACACCTACGTTAGAGTAGGACACATGCATAAACATAGGTGTTTGTAATAGATGATAGTGTTTAAGGAGAAAAAAAGTATGTACAATATAAAAACTTATATAAGTGTAAGATAAGTACATTTTAAGCATTATGGGAAAGATAGAAGGTCTATGTCACCAACATAATATTGGTCAAACTAAGAGATAGGCTAAGGGGCATAAGATATAGTAGTTATGAGACTTAAAAAAGTGGGAAAAGGTCCATAAATAAGAGGAATAGCTAAGGTATGAGTTTTTACAAGTATAAAAGATTGAGGTGCTATATAATCCATAAATAAATTTTGCATTCCCCCCCTTTAATCTAGTAATGAAATTTTTAGTTTAAAGGAAAGGAATGCATACCTAGTGTGTATAACACACCTTGTCTTAGTGTGAGCCCAAATTGAGTGATTTACTGGTGAATGACCTAAAAAAAAGATCATATTATAGTATATAATTAGTGTATATAATCTAGAATTAAAAGTATTAAAATTGAAAGAGCATGTTTTATGAATACACATGTGTGTCAATGTAACCACATTTCCTATTGTCAAGTTGATTTGAATAATATGTATCATTGTAAGGATATAAAACTAGGATTAGGAAAAATATAGATAAATATATAAAGTGGATATATCTAAGGAGATAGAGATAGAGATTGGAAGCCACATGCCCATAACCTTGCAAAAAAGGTGAGTTGCCACCCAAAAATTGAGATTAGCTCAACTATGTAACCCAATTATGCTTATAAATTGGTGAGGATAGATGATAAAATCAACTAAAACTTGAAAACTTTGAAATATTTAGTGATTTAATCACCTCAACCATACCAAAAATAAAACCAACTACTATAGTAGATTAGCTCAATAAATTTAGTAAAAGCCCAGCTAGGGTATCAATATGTAAAGTCCAAGATATTGTAAAATTCCATAGAAGAGTTATTAAATATTAAAATAATTTTTATTAATTAATCACATATCACATAACATAGGTATCTTAGATATGTATCAAGTTTAAACTATGTATAAATATGGTACCAATGTGTAGAATTATACCACAACTATGAATCTGAATCATATAACTATGTGATTTTTCCAATTCAAAAACTTTTTAAGTGTGGATAACATTATTAAAAATAATTCCACAAATATATATGGATAAATATTAAAATTTATATAAGTACTAATGTGGATAAATATAAAAATTGATATAAGTGCCAATGTGGAGGACATGTTTCCAAAACATGCCCTCACTATAACCTGGAGATGTTGAATACTGAATAAGTGTGGAGAACATGCTTCCAAAGCATTCTCAAATTGAATTTTAATATTGTAAATGTGTATAACCTATGTATCTTTAACTTGTCTGCACTAAATTTAAAACTATATTGTGTGTGGAGGTCATGTCTCTATAACATGACCCCACTAATATATGAAACTATAAATTTGTGTAAGTCATGCCTCTATGACATGACCCCACTAATATTTTCCACCCTTTTAGATGAGGGAATAATATAAATTGGTATTTACCTCACATCAAAGGGATAATATAACCATTATAACTATGAATGAACCATGTAGTATATAGGAGAACATGTCTAGGTAAGTTTATCATTGAAGCATATAAAAAAATGTGATCACATGAAGGACTATGATGCATGATAAAAATAATGGAAATGTATAGGTAGCCATTAGGAAAATATCAAAAATTAAACAAGTACACACATAAGAGCACTCAAAATCAAGTCAAAAGGCAATGGTTGAAGGAGACCACAAACAAGGGGTATGTTTAAATGTTGTGCAATTGAAGGGACTTGACTTATTCAAATGTCAACAAAATAAATAATTACATATTAAAATGTCCATACACCAAATAATGACATATTAAAATGTAAAATAAATAAAATATAAGCACAAGAGTCACAGTCAAAGGAACATATTCAAATGTTCAAATCAAGCAAATAATAACAAGTCAAGACACTCAAGGAAGTTCCTTGAGGAAAGCATAAGAAAACAACATAAACATTGTATAGTGGCCCATGGATCAAATGTGTTAGAAAAAATGTCAAGTGAATACCATATCAAGTACCCTGTGTAATTTTCAAAACTATTTTATTATTATATAGCATGTCAGTCTTGTAAACCTAGAAAACTCAAACCTTGCTTATTCCTCTTAGTTCTATACCTTTCCCACTTCCGTAAGTCTCACATCTACTCTATCTTTGTACCCCTTGGCATATATATCTTAGTATAATTAGTCTTATGTTGATGAACTAGGTCTTTTATCTTTCCCAAAATGCTTAAAATGCACTTATCTTCCACATCTTGAAGTTATAAACCTATACTTACTTTCTTACTCACTAGACACTAATGTATGAGATAAACACTAACATTGAATTTAGTGTCCTAACCTGATGTATCTGTCCAATTCCATAAATTCATCTAATTTTTAAATGAAATGTATCCTAGTGGTTGTCTTAAGTGCCTTAATGTGATTTTTTACTCCAAAGGGTTCAATATAAATACAAGATCAACCCTCATTCATTCCTCACCTAGTAAAAGACCAAAGAGACTAAGGCAACTTATCAAAAGTACTCTATCAAGCATTCAATTAAAAAAATCTTCCCTATTTCCATACAAATCATAGGCATAACACATATATATGTCTAAATTAATAAAGGAGCAACCCAAGAGCCTAATTTTCCTAGTATAAACTAGGTCATTATTGTACTTTCTTTTCATATGGTGTATGATACACACATAGTTAGCACATAGAAAAGAATTACATCAATATGAGGCCCTCTTCATAATATTGGCTATGCATGAATTTACATTTGAAAATGAGGTCTTTGGGATCATCTCAACACCATGTGCCCACTAACCCATTTTTTTCCAAGGTCACTATGAAGATAAAAAACTAGGTTTTTCTCATTTCACAAGGAATGATAATCCATAACCCAGATCTGAATACACCAGAGTGAAGGTGAATCAAAATAGAGAAGTATATAGGTGGTTTCATCCTTTTCCATCAAATATTTTGTATAGGACACTTATTTTGAACCCATAAAATAGCATTGACATAACCATCCCAGGTTAACATTAGTGTCTAGAGATCTAAAAGTGTTAGATCTATAATTTGATGACTATTATATAATCTCCTTCTAGCCTCATTTATAACTATTCTATACCTAGAACCACATTATCATCAATAGAAGCTAAGTATATCATTTCTTTGTCATTTCCATATATATCATAGTTTTACTTTCTATATTTAGACTATCTCAGCATAATAAATTCAATGTATGCTTATATATGAGTCTAACATCTAATTAGATTGATATAGATATAATTATCATTGTTATGAAATTTAATTTATATATTCCCCTTTAATAAAATATAGGGTCAAAAATAAGACTACCTTAGATCTCATTGTAGGGTTAAACATTTGGTGAACCTGATATTTGAATGCCATTCTACTTAGGCATACCCTATAGGATGTTTATTACTTATTTTGTCATAATATTTATGTTTTTTATTTCTATTATAATGGATTATATTTATTACTTTGATGATGATGGTTATGAAACTATCCAACTCCCCCTCAAAGAAGGAATTAAAATTGACTACTCTTGCATTGTTCCAAGTGATAAAGCATATAATATAAAACTCTTGAATTATGGTAGTTGTTAACCCTTTAATCAGGTCCATGATCCCACCATGTTAAGAGGTGATATTATCCATATTAAGGAATATAAAAATCCTTTAGCCATAGTTCCTACACCTCTATCATATGACTTTGAAATTCAATAATTGTAAAAGTATGGATACCAAGGCCAAGGATTGGAAAAACATAAGCAAGGTATAACCCACCCTATATCCCTTAAATATAACAATACAAAAAGGAGAGGTTTGGGGTTTTCAAAAACATGATTGAGCTATTGACTATTCAAATCAACTAAATGTTCATATTTTAGTAAAATAGCGGGTTCATATGACCAAGAGGTTCCTTATTTTGATCGTCAAAAATTCTCAAAACTACATAAAAATATTATGGATTATTTATAAACATCTAATAATGGGGACATGTATTCAATAAAACTAATTAAAACACCAAAAATTCATATATTCCCAAATAATATCACTCTATTCTAGGGTGATTTTTTTCCTACCTTCATTTAAAACAAATTCTATATCAAAAAAGGTGTCCTTACCAAAGTTTTCCCAAGATAAAAATGTTATACCATTACCAAAGGAAACTAAAACAAATACTTTAATTGGTATATGTTTATTTAAATGATATACCAAATTTACCAAAGTTCAAATATCCCACATCATTACCAACATGTACATTATACTATTTAATTCAAAATCATATCCTATGAGCTAACATTTAGATCCTCAAAGTTAGAATTTTAATTTATATTTATTTGAGGCCTTCTATCCCTAATAAATGAAAGAGCATTGTATAAAAATATTAGTCATTTACCTTTATAAATAATTATTTGCATAGATATGCTTCCTTCATAATCACTGATTCAATAGAACTTAACATATCTCCCTCAAAATCAAAAAGTTTTATCACCCACACAAAGGAAGGAGATCAATTACTTAAAGAGAATTATAAAAAAAATGTGGTATCCCTAATATTTTTTATGAATATTTTGTAAATTTTACTTAACATGAGGGCAATCCAATGTCCATATCTTATGCAAGAATATCAAAGTAAATAACACAAAAAGCATCCAATCTAATAAGAATTAATAATTACAATATACATGGGTGGTGCATATTTTTGACATAACCATATTGATCCTACACAAGAAAAAAATACTTCCAATGTAACACACCTAATTTTTTTTAGCTTCAATCTAAAAAAATTAAAAAATAAAGGAGGTTGAAAAGACTCATTGGGAAACATAAAAATACCAATTACTTGTGGTCTTAAAGTAATTCAAACATGAGTTTGGGTTATGACTACTACATGTCCATATGCATTTACCCTAGGAACTCTTTGTCTATGCCAAATGGAATAAAAAATTGAACTAAATCAGCAAGGTATTTCTTTTCTTCACGAAGGAAAATTAATACATATTTCAAATTTTAACATTACTTCTTATAATACACATGCAAAATGCAAGGAGGAACATGTTATGTACCTTTTAAACCTATCTAATCATGATGCAAACAATGCAAAAGATCCAACTTAGGATTGTCAGGTACTAAGTGGGGGAGATACCTATGACCATCCATTAGATGATATCATAGAGTAGTCTCTTAAAATATTCAAAAAATACAAAAAAAAAAAACATTCAAAAAAACCCAATTTTTTTTTAGCACCTACATGTTATATTAGTTCTTTCTCATCTATGTGTTAGTTCCATGTTGATGGATGACATATTTATTTGCTCATACATACACATTCATGTCACACTTTTACTTATGTGTGATTCATGCATACACATGTACATGATCTACTTCTATTTTTGAATGTTGGGCATTCCCTTTACTCATGTTATATAGACATTGGGGACATACATCTCTTTGATCTTGATACACATAAGTTATATGATTCGATGATAACTCTACATTATCATGTTTGAGCTAAGATATATACTAGCACATGACTTTATCTATGACTATATCTTACACAGGATACTTGATATGTTATATACTTTAAATTTTTTTTAAACACATTGGATCCATAGGCTACTATGACATGTTTATGCTAGTTACTTATACTTTAATTTATGCACTTCCTTAAGTGTATTTCCTTGCTATTTTATTCTTTATTCAAGCATTTGAATATTTTCCTTTCTGTGTGACCCCCATGACTATGTATACTTGATTTGACATTTGAATATGCCATTATTTATTGTATGAACATATGAATATGGCATCCTTAACTTTATGTAAAAATTTGACTAAGTCATGTCCCTTTGATTGTGTGGAATTTTAACGTGCTCCTTACTTCCAATGTCCTTGGACCATCACCTTTTGACTTGTTTTTGAGTGCTCTTGTGTGTGTGATTGTTTGATTTTTAAGATTGTATTATTACTATCTAGATGTTACTGATATCTCTATCATTCATCTTAAGCCTACATGTGATCACATTGGTTCTATGCACTGTTGGAAGCACAACCACTGAAAGGGGGGTGAATCAATGTACAAACTTTTATTTCAATTCCACTTATCATTTATCAAACATTCAAACTAATATAGAGATATAAAAATGCATAATAAACCATTCATATGAACATGAAGCAAAACATAAAACATGAACACAAGATCTATGTTGGAAACCCTCATGGTGGATAAAAACCACTGACACATAGTTTGGACTACATTCCTATAAACAATGAATCAAGATTTAGTGAGGCACCAACCCCTTACTAGTCAAACACCAACTCTACTAGTCCTTTAGCAAGCTATAAATTACAAGGAAGAACCAAACCCCTAAGTGACTTAGAACCAACTCAACCACTTCTAAGAGAATTATTCAATAAAAAATATACAAGGCATCTCTCACTCCTTCTTGACTAAGCACCAACTCAACCAAATAAAATTGATCACCTTCACAACACCTTGTTGCTCAAATAATAGATGGTGACCTCTTCTTTAGCTCTATATCTGATATATCCACTTTCATAAATCAAGAAAACATCTATGATGTAAATTTTATGGTATCTCAATCAAAACAAGATCAATCCTTCAACACTCTCAATTGCCTCTTCAAACAAGCAAATATGCCCTTCTTCTACTTTGCTCAAACAACCCTCATATGACTTGAATAGGTTATATGACCTTGTTATTAATATTTATAACTTATATTGAATATTAATTACTGAACCTATACTCCAATTTTATGTTCTACATGACCTCATTCTACTCCTCAATTTTATCTTTTATTCTCTTGCACTCTCATTCCTCTTGCTTGCATAAATAGACCTATTATGCCTTATACTTATACCAGTCACTAGATCACTCACACTCTTGGTTGGACAAGACATTAATCCATTAGATTAAAAACTAAAACATGTATTAGGACATGTTAAACACAATAATAAATCAAAATAATATCACTATTATGTCAGCCAAACTCATTTAGACCTCTTTCTTCTTTTAGGCCTACTTAGAGACCTAATACATTAGGTTTATCCTCTCCACAGAACAAATTGAAATACTATGGCCAATATGAAATTAAAAAATGAAATAAAACCTTTGAAAAAAATTAATTTTAAACCTCATATAACCTAATCCATGATCAAGTAATCACAAATCATTCGCTTACTTCATGAAAGCTCTATTAGACCTTAAAGACCTATTAGACCTAATTACTCCAAAAACACTATCTTCAAAGATGAAGATAAAACCACCTATAGAAAAAAATTCCTTGTAAAATAAACATATTTATTTAAACTTAATAACCTTAGGATCATCATAAAACTCATTATACTCTATCAGTTAGGCTTTAAAGACTCAGAAACACCTCTAGAAAAGACTCACTCTAATTTGCTAGAAAGCTCCAAAACATAGTGAAGAACCTTTGAACACCAACATCTACATAGATAATTTTAAAAAATACATGTGAAGTTATAATATCCTATGGTATATATAAAAAATAATCACATTCTTGATACACCTCTAAATTGGACATAATTACACAAGAACATCAATCTCACTTACACATAGAAAACTACTTGTAGTTTCAAAAATATAGTCATGAAAAATGTTGTATTTATATATTTTAAGGACACTTAAAAAACATATAATTAAAATTAATGGTTCATTTTTTACTTATATAACATCCTATAATATATATATATATATATATATTACAATATATAGAATCAACCATTGGTCTTGCAGACCAATTTGTTAAGCTTCTCTTTTATAGTTCTTACATAGCTAGATAAGCCATTTTAGCTTCCTTATTATTACCTATTAAAGTTAATATAAAAATTATATAAATAATTTATATGTCATATAAATCCAAAAAAATATCAATATTAATTTTAAAAATCAACTCATGATATAACATTTTAGACTCATCACTCCATCTTGCATACCCAGAACTATCTTTCTGTCTTGATAACTAGTCATGGTGAACATGACTTTAAGTACCTATGTGTACATAATAAATAAGTATTCATGAATTATTATTATCCTTATACATATTTAATACATATATAAACACAAATATATATATATATATATATATATATATATATATATATATATATTTCTAATGTCAAATATGGAATATATAGACCAATCTCTGAACCTTACACCTTCATTGTCTCATCTTCACTAGACAGGTCATCTTGTGAATAATATTTTTAACTCTTTTATTGGCCTCAAAAACATATTAAAAATATTTTCATGTGTTATATTTATTAAAAAAAAATCCCAAGAAATTGTATCAATTCCTAATTCATGGCAACATATCCTTAAACTCATTCTCACCTCTGCCTAGTTTTCCTCACTGTCTTCACTATTAGTCCTTTTAGTGATGGGTTATCTTTCATGACCAGTTTAAAATAATTTATATATGTATATTTATTATAAAATTAAATTAACATGAGTTCTAAGTCACAAGATACAACATCCATCCATTGTGAAACTTTGACTCAAGCCTTCTATATCAAATTTATGGGAAATAAGGGTTTTCCTATAGATTCCACTCACTCTTATAACATACCAATACCACTTGGAGGTAAATGAGAGAGTACTATACATGTTAAAATAATTAAATTATGTCAAGAAATCCATTATGATCCATTTTCATTAATATCTTCCATATCGAGTCACTATGAGGGTTTTAGTAAGGTTTTAGACCAATTTCCATTCTTAACATTTGTTCATAAAGATATACCCTTAAAACCAACTCCTAATTATTGTTAAATTTTTTTATGATCCTTTTAAATATCTCCAAAAGATATTATCTTTTCATGAAATAATAACACATGCCAACAAGCATCAAAAAGTCCTTCTCGGGTCTGCAACACTCCATTCTAACACTTGAGAGACTTACAGATCTACTTTTCATGATTTATTATTCAACTAAAGATCTAAAACTTCATGAGAAATATTAAAAAATATATCACACCTAAAAACATGCTTACATGGTCTCACAAGACTCCAAACCTAATCATGATACCTCATTCTTCCACCTTGTGTTTTAAGACTAGGTCCATGAGAAAACCACTAAAGAAGAACATACCTCTTTGGATCACTTTGAGAGTCATGTGACTAACTAAATCACATTTATCACATGATTTAACAATATATTTCACAAATTCAATCCCATACACATCCATATCACCATTATCATGTCTCTAAAATCCATATCCATGCTTAAAAACAAGTCTATTCACATAGACCTACTAGGCACCATACCACTTTGAGATGTTCCTACCACTGTAGATGAATTATAAGAATCATACTCATGTCAAACCACCTTTATACACTATCTCATGATTTTATTGACATATTTCACCAAGCTTCACTATGATTCATGAGACACTTGATTGGATCACTCAAAGATCACACTAGTAGGATCAAACAATCAACCTCATACTAATGACCATAACCACCTTCTTGGGAACAAACACTTGAACTCACACTTCCTTTGACATCAATGACCTTAGACATATGACAAAAAATACAAATCTCACCTTACTGATCCTTCTTGACATCAATACTAGTGCATAAACACATGACATCAATGACAACTTTTAACATGCACTTCAATGCTATATATACCTAGACATGTTCCTTCTATTTTCTACATGATTGCATTCACATATTATACACTTGTATTATCATTTTAAGGTGAGGTAACTACCATTTACTATATTTACCTCACCTTAAAGGGGAGGCATATTAATATGGGCATGTCATAAAGGTATATTCTCCATACTTGGCATAGTTTCCATATTTAGTGGGGGCATGTTTTGGAAGCATGTTATCCACATTAATTAAGTATATGGTACTAGTGGGTACATGCTTTGGAAGAATGTTCTCTACACTTATTCAATATGAAACATGTATAGATTATAGTGGGTACATGTTTTGGAAACATGTTATCCACATTGGTACTTATATTAGTTTTTAAAATTTCTCCATATACAGTGGGGGCATGCTTTAGAATCAATTCCTCCACACTTACATAGTTTTCTAAATTGGCCAAAGAACATAGTTATATGATTCATATTCATGGTTGAGGTAGAATTATTTACATTGGTACTATTTTTATACATATTTTTAGTATGAGACATATTTGAGGTTCATATTATATGTAATTTGTATCTAATATTACAAAATAAAAATTAGTTTTAGATTCCAAAATTCTTTTATGGACTGTTTCACATCATAAACATTTTTTTACTCATGTGTTGTGGAATTTTAAAGAATTTATTAAGACAATCTACTGCAATATTTAGTTCATTTTTTGGTGTGTTTGAGATGATTAAATAACTCAATCTCTCCAAGTTTTCAAGTTAAACTTGATTGTATTATCTATACTTACCAGGTTATAAATATCATTGGGTTTTATGATTGAGCTAATCTCAAATTCTAAGTAGTAGCTCACTTTTACTGTAGGTTTTGGTGCATGTGCCTTCTAATATATCTCTATCTCCTTGGATGTATGAACTTTTAATATTTATCTATATTTTTCATAATCTCAATTTTAGATTCTTATAATGATACATCTTTTTCAAAACAACTTTCCAATAGGTAGGATGATTACATTGACACATAGGTGTACTCCTAAACCTTACATGTTCAATTTCAATATATCTCAATTACTTTCAATCCTAGACTATATGCATTGATTTTATATTGTAACATGCTCTTGGTTGTAGCTCAGTCACAAGTAAAGCACTTAAGTTGGGCACATGTAAAGATAATGTGTGCATACACACCCAAGTACACATTTTTTTCCTTTAAACTAGAAATTTCATTACTTGATTAAAAGGGGGCTGGCACATAGGTGTCATCCTAAACCTTGCATGTTCAATTTCAATATATCTCAATTAATGTCAATCCTACAATTTCTACATTTATTATATATTATAACATGCTCTTGGTTGTAGGTCAATCACAAGTAAAGCACTCAAGTTGGGCATGTGTAAAGATAATGTGTGCATACACACCCAAGTACACATTCTTTTCCTTTAAACTAGAAATTTCATTAATATATTAAAAGGGGGAAATGTAAACACTATTTGATTATTATATAACACTTTAATCTTTTATATTGAAAACTCAAACCTTGGCTTTTCCTTTTAGTCTATACCTTTCCTGCTTCTGCAAGTCTCATATCTACTCTATCATTATGTCCTTTGGCTTATATATCTTATTCTAAATAGTCTTATGTTGATGAACTAGGTCTTCTATCTTTCCTAGAATGCTTAAAATTTACTTATATTCCATATATCCATGTTTTGAACTTGTACCTACTTTCCTACTCCTCGAACACTAATATCTGAGAGAGACACTCACATTGATATTAGTGTCTTAACCCGATGTAAGTGTCCACTACCCTAAAGTCATTTATTGCAAATAAAACACATCCTAATGGTCATCTTAAGTAATTTAATTTTATTTATTAATCTAAAGGGATTGATATAGATACAAGTGTAGGCACCAAAAATATGCACATGATGGTTAAATGTAACAATTCCCCTAGACTACCTTAGGACCCCCTTGGGCCCCAACTTGATTATTTGACCTCAAACCAAACCTAACTCTAGTCAGTTTGACCTAATGACTTAACCCACCTTCTAACCCAACATTACCTTCACACTCAACCACTGATGATCACCTCAGCCAGTGATGATCATCCTAACTATTGATGGTTAAGTTTCACCATCCAAACTAACTCAACTGACCCTTCACTTTGACTTTATTTTCTATAATTAGCTCATCTAATTTATGTGCAAGCCAATACATACACAAGTTAAGATTAGGTAGCAAGTTGGACCCTTATTAATGTCTTATTTCACCTTTCCTTACTTGCCTATAAGGATAGAGGAGTAAGAGGTGAAAAGGATCCATGACTTTAAGAGATTTTACATCTAGAGTTTCTTTGTAGGTCACTTCTTCCAACAATCTAGTGATCCAGCCATCATGTTAGAGAGCCGACATGCCACCACCCCTTAATTGATATCTAAGTACCATTAATCTATCTTAATCATTCCAAACTCTACCAATGAGCCAACCACCTTAATCATTCATCTAATCAATCTCTGATAAGCCAAGTCTTTGTTTTACTTTATTTCCATTTCACAATCAACCCAACATAGACTAACCTCTAGGAATTACCTTCTATGATCCTATTAATCTAACTTTTTAATAGCCAAACCAAACACACAATAACTGTCAATGGTCATCTTAACCATTGATGGTCTATCCAACCACTGATGGTTGCTTCAACCATCGATGGTCAACTTAACCACCGATGGTCACTCCAATCACTAATGGTCACTATGGTAGAAAATAATAAAAATATATTTTCATCTACCTACCCTCAACCAATTCCAAATTTCTTTTCATCTACTTGTTCTCAGACCTCCAACCTATTTTCTGAACCACACCTGACCTATTTAGCATTAGTATTAACCCACTTATTGCTATATTAGCCATTTTAGTCTATTTATTTATCAATCATTTATTTTATTTGATTTCAATATCTTTTGATTATCGATGAAAGTATTTTATCTTTTATTTTTTTAAGTTAATTTTTAAAAACATGTGGATTGATAGCCCTAGAGGAAGCTCTTACTTCTAGGATCTAGATAGCACCAAGAAATCCACCTAACCATCTATCTAACCAACCATTTTCTCTAGTGATATCTTATTTATAGGTTATCATCCTAAGCTAAAGATGATATCTCTACAATCATCTAATTCAATGCACACATAATCAAATAAGTTTTTCAACCATACCCATATCTAGTTTCATTCTTCTTCCCCTTGTGGAGTTTAAGTTGAAATTCTCTAAGACATTTTGGCATGCCTAGTGAGACCCTTGGGTCTCTATTTATGTTTCATTTGTTTGCATCTATATGCTCTTATCTATATTTTGTGATCATAAATGAAATTAACATTTCTTTTGGGTTTAAAATTGACTCCATACATTGATTTATTACAAGTTTATCTCACTTAGTTAAATTAAAACAAAGTAATTTTATTGTAGCATCACTTGTATCACACACACAATTGAAAACCACCTACATCAATCAAACATTTAAACAACTTAACATAAGGCCTGATTGGGATTTCATCACCTAGTGATCACTTTACCCTTTCTCAAAAATACTACTTGGAGGTCATTACCAAGGGGAAAACCAAATCAGCTCTCTAGTTGAGTATAAACTCTTAAAATTAGTATATACTAGCTAAGCCCCTGATACCCTTATCTCTATGGTGTGTGAAGTGAGGGGGTAGGCCCCAATACCAAGCCACATATTAATTCTCAATATAGATCCTTTTGAGAGCCTAAACATAACCTAAAACCAACCATAGACTTCTTTTCTAGTACCCACTCTACAAGCCAATTTTAGTCACATAATTTCTTACAAAGCTTAAGGCATAAGCCAAAAGAGAGACTAAAAAGAACTTTAGGACTTAACATACTTTTTAGTGTGTTTTTTATTTCCTTTCTCATTTCTTATCTTCTCTTTATTTGAGTGGTGAGATTGTTTTTGTATTCTCTCTCCCTTATCTTGTATGGTTCTAACTCACTAGTAGTGAAAGAATATGGCAGAATACAACCCATCATCAAACCGATCAACCTCTTCTACCTCCTCACCCATAGAGTATGTCTCTAAACCCAAAGACTCTCCTCACCCTTCAAAAACTCCTTTCCCTTAGGTAGTTCCCCAAGGAGATACATAATTTTCCACCTTATTGGATAACAAACCTATGGCTCTTTAGCATTATCTTAGCACTAAGCCTCACCATACCCATACTTTAGTTCCACCTGTGGACCCACCTTATGGGAAACCCTTTTATTTCCATAGTCACTACCCAACCATTGACGACCCAAGCATCCTCATCTACCAATAATCCCTTTGATAATAACATGGAAAACTAACCTGCCTAACCAACCAATACCCTTACACCTTCCACCCCCACCAATAACTCCTCTACCCTAGGAACAACCCAACTATTAACCAACTATACTACCCTCACTATGAGAGTGCCTGCTACTAGTATTTCGAACATTCCTTTAGCTATCCCCAATCCATTAGTCACTAATCCACTTCAAAATATTGTGGTGTCTATACCTTCTACCTTACCCTCCATCAATACAAAGGTCACAACCTTTCCTTTAATTACAAACCCAACTGTAATTCCTACCTAACCCACCTTAACCTATTGATAGGTGACCATCACACCCAACCTAGGTTACATCCCTAACACATAAGGGCATGTAACTCTACCCAATACCCAACTACCTATATCCACCTACCCCTAAATAGCATATACCCAACTACTTGTGGCCTCATACCAATATGTGGCAACTCATCAACCCTTACCAATTACCAATATGTCACCCAACCATAGTAATAATATGAACCTTACAACCTTTTAGGTGCATAACCCCAATGGATCTACTGAAAATGCTCATGGATAAAATGACCACTTTAGAGTCATCCATATTTGGTACTCATAATATTTTATCATATAACTAGATCTACAATGATCCCATTCACCCATATATCCTTATTAGACCATATCCTCCTCAGTGGGAAATTCCTAAGTTTTCTAAATTTTAAAGTAAAGAGGATCCCCAACAATACATCAAGGCATTTAGGCATTCATGTTAGTTGATTGCCTATGATGATGCCCTCCTTATTCATACCTTCCCCATGTCCTTGTTTAGTCTAGAATTAGAATAGTATAGTTTCATAACCAAACACTCTCTCTTCTCCTTCACCCAGCTGGCCCAAAGCTTCTTAGATCACTTTTTAATAAAAATCTCCAAAATTTTTTCCATCACTAACCTTTATTATATCCAACAATTTGATAATGAATCTATTTTTGATTTTGTAGCCCATTGGAGGATCCTAATCAATCAACTTTCCTTCTCTTTACCCCAACCCAAACTAATAGAATTTTTTGCTTAGGCATGTGCTAATCACAAATATTCTACACTACATGTTCAAAGCTTCAGTTACTTTGATGAAGCTTTTACCATGGTGTGTAAGCTAGAAAACTGAGATATTGATGAAGGAAAGCTAAAATTGAAAAATAAGAACTCTACCTAAAAAACTAATGAGGCCTCTTCCTCTAAATCAAGAAGCCAAACCAATATCAATTCCAAAAGTAAGGGAAATACAAATGTGGTTGGCCTTAAGACCGCTCCTCCACCATCTATCAATCAACCAAACTCTTCTAACTCCTCAAAACAAAATGTGAGAAACCAAAACCAAAATAGTCAAACATAATTTAATCTATTTGGGGAATCTTATGCTTCAATCCTATAGAAGTTCCTAAAGGCTAATATCATATAGCTTTCTCCCATCAAACCCCCTCAATAATTTGATTTTTTTCATCCTACACCTAGCTAGTACAATGAGAATGGTGTATGTGCTTTCCATCGAGTAGTAGGGCATTACATTAGTAGGTGTAATACCTTCAAAAACATTATCCAAACCCTCATTGACAAGGGAGAGCTTGTGTTGGACAACCCTAATGTACCTCTGAACCAAGGCCTTGACATTTTTAGATAACCTTTTCCCAATCATGCACCTACCAAAAATGAGAGTAATAAATTTGAGTGTTTTCATGATGTCCATAACACCAATATTGTTCTTTAAACACTCATTATTGAAGAACCTACCACCCACTCTACCTGTTCTTTGCCCTCTCCACTTATCGAGGTAGTGGAGTTACCTTCTCCTCTTTTGGAGACACAGATCGAGGAAGTAACCTTTTCCTCTCCTCCACTTATTGAGGTAGTGGAGTTACCTTCTCCCCTTTTGGAGACCCAAACTAAGGAAGTGACCTTTTACTCTCCTCTAATTATTGAGGTAGTGGAGTTATCAACCTCTCCTTCAACTGACATACCTGAGCAAGCAACCATCACCACTTTATCTTCTCCCTCAACTATCAAGTAATTTACTTCCCATTTAGAGAGTATTCCCAAGGAAAAAACCACCTTATTGATACCTCCCATAGAGGAACCACCCATCCACACTTTAAATCCTTTGATTGAGGAAAAGGATGAGATCACCACTCCCCATTCTCAACCTATGGGTTTATCTTTTGAGCCCACTATCTAAAGAACAAGACCAATCTATAAATTGTTCTCTATACTAGTTCAAAGATTGGAGTTTGTCTCCAAACCTGACATGGATTGAGCCACATTTTGGAAACAACTAGGGTTCCCTTACATCACCAAATAGGAACCTCTAACCACCTCATTGATAGACCAACCCACCACTTCTATTATCTAACCCCCTATCTTATCAACCAAACAAATAAAGACATCTACCAACCCAACCATTTCTCAGTCATCTAATGTAATTAAATCCTAAACAACCAAATCATCCTCTCTAACCAAACCAACTAAACCAATAAAAGACCTTATCATCTTCCTTACATATAGCCTTAATCACCCATCCTTAAAATTGGAGCTCACCTCATCAGACCCATCTACCAAACACCAAACCAAATCAATCAAGGAAGTAAAGTGATCAAAAGGCTAGAGGGCCAAAATTATACCTCCCTCAACCTTGCCCACTATTTTAGGGCCTCATTCCTCCACTTTGATTAGGAATCTAACTATCTTAACCAAAACCCAACCACCATTGTTGGTTACACCAATAAAATTGATTTTTGACACACCCATCTTCACCAAGCCATCAATAATCTTCTATCCACCTTAATGACCTAGATCCCCCTCTCTTAATTACTACCTACACTAACTAAACCTACATTAAATGCATCATGATTTATGGGGGATCTAATATTAATATCATCTCCTCCTATGCCTATGATCAACTCAAACTACCAAACAATGTCAAGTCAAAAACCTAGGTTATCCTCTGATCCTTCAATGACACCATGGCCACTACTCTTGGAACTGTTGTCCTTCATATCTATCTATGACCTTGCACACTCCCCAAGCTCTTCTTTGTAGTATAAGGTGAATTCTAGTATAACATTTTTCTAGGATAACCTTAGATCTACTTCATGGGTTATGTACCCTCTACCCTTCATAATTTCATCAAATTTGAACACAAAGGCTAGGTTGTCACTATATAAGCTAACCCAAGTCCCTTCTCATCATGAAACATGACTTATCAACCAAAAAATGTCCTCTTACCTCTATATATCACACCATCATTGACCAAAGATAGATCCTTAACCACAAAGGATGAATCCATATCTTCTTCTATTGATGAGGCATCTACTAGTTCATCCATCTCATTGGACCAAATCCCCAACATAGACAACTTGGAATCAATTTTCCAACATATTTCACTGGGGAAATATCACATCTTGACCTTTGATGCTTTCCGTACTCAAAAATATGGGAAAATTGACCACCAACCTAGTTATGACCCCATCATTAGAGCCATTATTCCCCTTGAACCTTTAGACTATCAAACCCATTTCATCTATGGGGGATTTGACAAACCACTTGATGATTCTAACACCTCCTCTTTGCCTTGACCATTCACCCCTAATTTCTCCTATTTGGACAACATGGACTTTATCAAAACATACCTTCATAGGTGTGCTTGGAAAGGATTCAAATTTTGGATGATATTAACATGGTCCAAATGAGTTGATTTTAATTGATACTAGAAAATATCATGAGAAACATGGACTCAATTTCATTCTTCCTAACTAGAAGAAAACCAAACCACCTACCACCACCATTATTGAATAAGACATGCCTTCTTCACCAACCTCTTCTCCACCTGAGTGTGAGGATGATGCATCATCCAACCCAATTTTTTTTTCCATCAACATGATCAACCTCAGACCCCTAACTTATTAAAAGGAAGGGGCCACTATAACCATCCCTTTAACCCATCATAAGATGATAGGATATGCCTCTCCTACCATTAATACCATTTAATGCCAAGATGATGATTCCATTCTCACCTATATTAATGCCCTAAATTCTTTCATCCACAAATATCTTCCTCCTAAGACTTTGACCATGTTAAATGAATGCATAATGGATATCAACTTGGGCACTCTGGATAACCCCCACAATATCAAAATTGGCCAATCATTGAATTATGAGGAACTTCAGGACTTCCCTTTTCCTCCAAAACCATAGCATAGAATTTGTTTGGTCTTATAGTGACATGCCAATAATTGACCCCACCATTTCCACCCATAACATAGTCACTAACCATGATGCGTAGCTTGTCAAGTAAAAAGTTCAATGAATGCACCCTTGTATAGCCCTTCTCATCAAAGATGAGCTTTAGCATCTCCTATTTGTCAATTTCATTCAACCTATTGACTATCCCAAATGGGTCTCCAACATCATGCCTATCACCAAAGCCATAGGGGTAATATGTATTTGTGTGGACTTTTGTGACCTCAACCTTGCTTGCCCCAAAGATGACTTCCCTCTAACAAGAATCGAAGCTAGTTAATCTTATAGTTGGCCATGAGATGTTGTCTCTCATGGATGGATTCTTGAGTTGTAATCAGATCCTAACTACCCTACTATAAGGTCTTGCCTTTTGGACTAAAAAAAACTTGTGTAACCTACCAATATGCCATGACTTACATCTTCCATGACCTTATCCATAAAATTGTCGAGGACGATGTGGATGACCTTCTTGATAAATCTAAATATCATAAGGATCATTTGGCCATTCTCAAAATTATCTTATAGCACCTCATCTATTACCATGCCTATCTTAAACCCAAGAAGTGCATTTTTGGGGTTTTGTTTAGAAAAATCCTTGGCTTTATTATATCCCTTTAGGGGATCAAAATTAATCTTAACAAAATCAAATTAATCCTCGACATACTTCCTCCAATCAACCTCAAGTAACTCTGTAGTTTGCAAAGGAATATCCAATCTATTCATCACTTTATCTCCCAACTCTCAAATTGATGCCAACCCTTCCATCACCTTCTAAAAAAGGATGTATCTTTTAGGTAGAATGATGAATGTTAAAAGGCCTTTGATTCACTCAAAAAGTACATTTTGTCTCCACCTATATTCACCCCTCCCAAGGATGATCATTTTTTCTACCTTTATATCTCTGCCATTGACCACTCCCTAGGGGTAAAGCTTACTCATTAGGATGAACAACATAAAGATCAAGCCATCTGCTACATCAATTTCATGCTTGTCGAGTATGAGACTTGGTACACCCATATCAATAAACTTTGCCTAGCCCTATTTTTCATGGCCACCAGACTTTACTACAACCTTCTTAACCACAAGACTTATGTCATAACCAATATTAACCCATGTTAAGCATGATATATACTAAGAGGGGGGGGGGGTGAATCAGAATATCATAAATCTTATAAACTTTCCCTTAATCAAATTCCACTTAACCAAACATTTAAGATATGAAATAAAACTACAACAATAAACACCACACAAGATAGAGAGAGACACTAGATTTAATGTGAAAACCCAATGTGGGAAAAACCATGGAGAACAATCTCAGGTATATGAATGAGCACCAAATAAAACTACAATATTTGCAAACACCAACTTGTAAGAACACCAACCCCTTTGTTGAGCACCAACACAATAATTATTCATGAGCACCAACTCACAAGAGCACCAACCCCTTTACTGAATACCAACACAGCAACAATTCATGAGCACCAACCTACAAGAGCACCAACCCCTTTGCTGAGCACCAACACAACAACAATTAATGATCACCAACCCATAGGAGCACCAACCCCTTTACTGATCACCAACATAGCAACAATTCATGAGCACCAACCCATAAGAGCACCAACCCCTTTATGTATACCACACAACTATCTCTCAATGTTGCTATCTCAACAAATGATAGTTCATTACAATATCTCTTTCCTCTCTCACCTTTACTCTTCTAATCTAGATATAACAAATATAAATCATACTCATCTCTTACTGCTCTTCTAAGCTAGATATTACTATCTCAAATTAAACTCTATCTCACTCCTTACAAATGTCTTCTCAAGCCTTTATTTATAGCTTTCCAAATGACCTTTGGCCTTCCCCCTTTATGACCCTTCAATTATCATATAAAATGGTGCCAAACTTGCATGACCCTTCGTATCCTTCCATTTGAAAAGTCATATGGTGACCCTTCATAAGCAAAACCATGCTTTCCTCTTTTGTCCTTATCTTGGTGACTTTTCATATTCCTCAAAATGTCTCTTCATGAGAAATTTCACCCTTCCTCTTTTGTCTTCACTTGGTGACTCTTAGAATTCCCCAAGATGACTCTTCATGGGAAAATGTGTCCCATTCTTCTTTTGTCTTTAACCTGTGACTCTTTGACTTCTCCATGGGCCCTTCTTTTTTCTTATATGAAACCAAAAATATATTCATTAATATTAAATAAATATTAACACACATTAGCCAAGATATAACTATTATAAACACCATTAAATACAATGGGGACTTTATCACCAATAATGCTAGACCTTTGACATCAATGACAATATTTCCAATAATCTCCCCCTTTGTCATTGATGGCAACCTCAATCTTAAAACTACCATATCCTAAAACCTGCACATACTACCATCTGAAGAACATATAGTAACTCCCCCTTACTTAGCAACCTATATTTATTCTCTGTACCTATTTTTGCACTTGTACCTATACCTGTTATTCTCCCCCTTTAACATCAATGGCAAAGGGCATACCTAGAGCTAACACTTAGCTCCCACTCAATTGATACTGAACCTCAATGGCAAGAAGTAATAAAAATTACTCCCAACTTCTCTCACAGATATTCAAATGTGTCTTTTGGTAGTGCATTTGTGAAAATATATGCAATCTACTCTGTTATACTAATATATTCCATCTTAACCTGTTGATCTACAACCTTGTCTCTCAAGAAGTGATATCTAATGGGAATATGTTTTGTTATTGAATGCATTACTAGATTCTTCAAAATATTTATAGCACTTGTGTTATCACAAAAAATGGAAATAGTTTCATCATACTTTACCTTGATATCTTCCAAATTTTGGTTCATCCAAAACACTTGAGTACAACACAATACTGCTGCAATATATTCTGCTTCAACTATAGAAAGCGATACTAAATTTTGCTTCTTACTTAGCCATGATACTAAGCTATCACCAAGGAAGAAAGCTCCTCCACTTGTACTCTTTCTATCATCCAAGCACCCTACCTAATTTGAATATGTATAAGTAACCAAAGTGAAATATCTACCTATGGGATACCATAATCCATAATCCAATGTCCCCTTGATAAATCTAAATATTCTCTTTACCAACTAAACATGACTATCTTTTGGAGATGACTGATATCTTGCAACCATACCTACTGCATGCATGATGTCTGGCCTCGATGCTGTCAAATATAAAAGACTACCAATCATAGATCTATACAAAGATTGATATGTAACAGGTGAATCTTCATCCTTGCTCACCTTATTTCCTGTCCACATAGGTGTGCCAACTAGTGCACAATCCTCAAAATAAAATTTCTTCAATATTTCCTTAGCATATTTACTTTGAGCTATGAAAATTCCTTTATTTGATTGAAATATTTGCAATCCTAAGAAAAATTATAATTCTCTAAGCATAGACATCTCAAATTCTTTTTGCATTCTATTAGAAAATTCTTTTGTCATCTTTTCAATATTTTCTCCAAAAATGATATCATCAACATATACCACAAAAATCAATTGATGCTCACCTTTTGTTTTGATGTAAAGATTACTATCAACAAATCCTCTCTTGAATCCTTGATCTTGTAGGTACTTATCAAGTCTTGCATACCAAGCTCTAGGATCTTGTTTCAATCTATATAATGTTTTCTTTAATCTGCATACATGGTTACTAATATTTGAGAGAATAAATCCCTCAGGCTGCTCAATGTAGACCTCTTCTTCAAGATTCCCATTTATAAAGGTAGATTTGACATCCATATGAAATACTTTGAAATTTTTAAACACTGCATATGCAAGAAACATTCTAATAGCCTCTAACCTTGCCACTGGTGCAAAAGTCTCTTCAAAATCTATTCCCTCAATCTAAGCATATCCTTTATGTACTAATCTTGCTTTATTTCTGGTCACTTCCCCATTTTCATTCAACTTATTTCTATAAACCCATTTTGTTCCTATCACATTGTGATTTTTTTGTCTAGGCACTAATTACTAAGTATAATTATTTTCTATTTGATTTAATTATTCATCCCTAGCCTTAACCCAATGCTCATCATGTCTAGCTTCTGAAAAAGTTATAGGCTGAATTTTAGATAACAAAGAGAAATTAACTTGTTCAAATTCACTTACCATCATTCTTTTAGTGAAAATTCCTTCATTTATGTCCTCGATGATGTCAATTTCATTATGATTTCTCTGAATGTATTTGGATGGATTTTTGGTGACCTTTTTCTCCTTCTTCTCATCTTCATCTAATTCTTCAAAGCCTTTCTCTTCAATGATTTTAGGAATGTCTACTGGATCACTGATTCTTTGTGTTCCATCTTCTTCTATCCTAACACTTGCACTTTCAACAATTTTCTTGGTTCTTTTGTTATAACATTTATAATCTTTATTTTTTCAAGAATAACCAAGAAATATACCTTCATTTTATCTAGATTCAAACTTACCAAGTTTTTCATCAGTTCTCTTTATGAAGCATTTGCTACTAAAAACTCTAAAATAATCAACTATTGTTGGTTTGTTTTTCCATATCTCATGAGGAGTCTTGTCAATATTGACTCTTAATAATTATTTATTCTAAATATGAACTATTTTACTAACCAACTCTCTCCAATATTTATCTACTATCTTGGATTTATTTAGCATTGTCCTCGCCATCTCCTGAACTATTCTATTTTTTTGTTCAACTACTCCATTTTGTTGTGGAGTTTTGGATGTTGAATAATGTCTCTTTATTCCATGATCTTCACAGAACTTAATAAATTGGTTTGACATGAACTCTCCTCCTCGATATGATCTTAGACATGTAATCTTCAAACTAGTTTCATTCTCAACTAATGCTTTGAATGCTTTGAAATGTCTAAAAGCTTCTAATTTTTTATTTAAAAACATTACTCAAGTCATACGTGAAAAATCATCAATAATAAACATGAAATATTTATCACCTTGAGTGATTTGAGTTCTCATAGGTCCACATAGGTTAGTCTGAACAAGCTCTAGCATCTAAGTGGTTAGTACTCTTTTGTTTTGAATCACCTTCTAGCCTGCTTCCCATGCTGACAAGGTCCACAAAACATGTCAGATGGATTTGTAATCTTTGGAAGATTTATGACTGATTTATTTTTGACTAGTTTGACAAGATTTTCAAAATTTATGTGCTCCATTCTCCTGTGCCATATCCAACTTTCTTCAGTCTGCCTCAAACAACATCTTTGACCTTTGATGTCTGATAACATATACAAGTTATTTCCTGTTATCTGAGCATCTAGAACCAATACATCTAAAACTTTTATTCTAATTTCAAAACCTTCTAAATAAAAATTTAGTGTGTAACCCTAATCACACATTTGAATTACACTCAAAATATTATGCTTAAGACCTTATACATATAAAACATTTTCAGTTTTAGTTCTACCATTATCCAAACTTAGTGTACCTTTCTAGCAATTCTGGCAGTATTATTGTCTCCAAATTTCACTATGCCACCATTGATATTCTTCAAGGTTATGAACTTAATCTTGTCTCCTATCATGTGTCTCAAACATCCATTGTCAATGAACCATGGCCTTTCTTCATTTCTTGCATGCAAAGCTGTTTGAACCAACATAGAATATTCAGGGTATTTCTTCTACCATGTTTGAACCTTCTTCTTGATGAATGGAGCCTTGAAACTCTGGTCCTTCTTAACTGACTTGAACACACTTCTACAATACCGAGATATGTGTCTAAAGTTTTTACACTTGTAACAAATTATGGCCTCTTCATCAAAGCTTGATAGAGGAGAAAAAGAGTTGTAGCTTCTACTTGACTCTACATGACTTTCCTTTTCCTTATTTTTGAGACTGTTAGCTCTTTTTTCTACATTCTAATTGCTTGTGACCATATCCATTATAATAAAAACAATAACCATAAAAATAGGACCTATTTGTGTATCTATGACCTGATTGCCTTTTGTAGCTTTGTTCTTTCTAGCCTTCTTTATTTGAGATGTCCTCTGTATTCTTCACTTCTTCCCTTTTTGTTTCCTCTTTTATAAGAGCTTCAACATAGCTCTTTTTATTTTTAAATCTGATACCTATCTTATTTGATATTTCCTTTTGGCTTTCTAATATCTTATTCAGCATATTAGTGTTATTCTCAAAATTTGAATCATTGATTTCTCTCTCATTGATTGCTTTATTTGTTTTATCAAGATTTGCTTTTATCGAAGCAATTTCAATAACATAGCTTTCACATTATTTTATTACTATTTTCAACTATGGAATTAGATCTTCTTCATTATTCTTGGCTTCTTCAAAATGTGCTTGTAGATCTTCAATTATTTCCTTTGACTCCTTTTCATTTTTCTCGATCTGGTGATTCAATATTTAATTTTTATTTTCAAAAAAATTTAACTCTTCTAAGGCACAAATGAGTTCTCCTTCCAGATTCATTTTAGCTTCATCCTCTTATTCTTCTTGATCATCTACTCTTTTGCTTACAGAGACATCTTCATGTATGGCCATCTTGTGCTTTCCTGATCTACCTTCAAGCTATAAAACTTTTTCAAAAGGAACCTGCTCTGATACGAATTGTTAAGCATGGGTTATACTAAAAGGGGGGGGGTGAATCAATATATCATGAATCTTATAAAATTTTCCTTAATCAAATTCCACTTAACCAAACATTTAAGATATTCAATAAAATTGAAACAATAAACACCACATAAGATAGAGAGAGATGCCAGACTTAATGTGGAAAACTAATGTGGGAAAAACCATGAAGAACAATCTCAAGTATATGAATGAAAACCAAATCAAACTATAATATTCAAAATCACCAACTTACAGGAGCACCAACCCCTTTTCTAAGCACTAACATAGAAACTATCCATGAGCACCACCTCACAGGAGCACCAACCCTTTTGTTGAGCACCAACACAATAACAATTCATGAGCACCAACCCACAAGAGTACCAACCCCTTTGCTAAGAACCAACATAGCAAAAATTCATGAGCACCAACCCACATGAGCACCAACCCCTTTGTTGAGCACCAACACAACAATTATTTGTGAGCACCAACCCACAGGAGCACCAACCCCTTTATGTATACCACACAACTATATCTCAATGTTGCTATCTTAACAAATGATAGTTCATTACAATATCTCTTTCCTCTCTCACCTTTGCTCTTCTAAGCTAGTTATAAAAAATAAAAATCATACTCATCTCTTACTACTCTTCTAAGCTAGATATTACTATCTCAAATCAAAATCTATCTCTCTCCTTACAAATGGATTCTCAAGCCTTTATTTATAGCTTTCCAAATGAAATTTGGCCTTCCCCCTTTGTGACCCTTAAATCCTCATGGAAAATGGTGCCAAACTTGCATGACCCTTCATATCCTTCCATTTGAAAAGTCACATGGTGACCCTTCATAAGCAAAACCATCCTTTCCTCTTTTGTCCTTATCTTGGTGACTTTTTGTATTCCTCAAAGTGTCCCTTTATGAGAAATTGTGCCCTTCCTCTTTTGTCTTCACTTGGTGACTCTTGGAATTCCCCAAGATGAATCTTCATGGGAAAATGTGTCCCATTCTTCTTTTATCTTTACCCCTTGACTCTTTGACTTCTCCATGGGCCCTTCTTTTGTCGTATATGCAACCAAAAATATATTTGTTAATATTAAATAAATATTAACACACATTAGCCAAGATATAACTATTATAAACATCATTAAATGTAATGGGGCCTTTATCACCAATAATTCTAGACCTTTGATATCAATGACAATATTTCCAACAACCCATGCAAGTATATGTAATCCAATCCATACCAAAACTAATGTATGGCCAAGTAGTTCATGCTTCTAGCTGAGTTTAACATTGAGTTTATTTAGTAGAATTTAATTAAAGGTCAATTCATTACCAACCAATTGGATGAAGCACCATTAAAAAATAATCAACCTCCTCCTCTTGAGTTTCTTGATGAATCCACTATGACCCTCTCTCAGGCAAAATTTACCTATCAAGTGACCATGTTATTTTATGAATCAAAGTGTCAACATGGTGGGGGAGATAGCATCATCCTTATTCCCCTTGATGGTGAACCTCTTCCTTTTTCTTTCAAGCTTGAATTTGAATGTACCAACAATATGGTTGAGTACAAAGCCCTAGTCATAGGCCTTCAAACTGCATTAGCCTTGGGATTTAAAATAATTAATATCTTTGGTGACTCCCAACTTGTGGTTAATCAGATCAATGGCTCTTACCAATGTAAGAATGATGTTTTGAAATAGTAAAAACAACTAGTTGATGAACTCTTAACATCATTTGAACACTACCATATCCACCAACCCTATGATCTACCAATAAGTTTATCGACACCATGGCTTCCTTCACTTCTTATATTTCATCTGCACCCTCTGACTCTAATCTATTTATCATTATCCATAGACTTACCTAGCTTTTTATGTCAAATTAGATTCTTCCACCATCTTTAATGTGGAAGAGATCAAACCTGACCTTTGGAATCAATAGACCTTCGACTATCTTAACCTTGCCATCATTCATTCTAGCCTCTATAGGAACACTCAAAGAACATTTATCTAGAGTACCTCACATTACACCATTATGGGTGGAATTATTTATAAATACAACTTTGATGGTCTGCTCTTTCACTACTTACACAATCATGAAGCCTCTCATGCTATCAAGGAAACACATGATGGGATATATGGGGGGAACTTTAGTGTCCTCATCATGGCTAAGTACATCATTTTCCTTCGCTATTACCGGCCTAATCTTAGCCAATACTATTGTGATTATGTGAAAAAGTGTGTTAAGTATCAATAACATACCAATTTGCATCATGCACATAGCCATAGTATTCACATATCCACTAATTTTTTTTCCCTTCTCAAAATGGGGTCTAGACCTTATTGGTGAAATTAACCCCCATTCTTCTTAGTGACACCATTCTATCATCATTATGACTGAATATTTTACCAAATGGGTAGAGGTTATTCCTCTAGTCTCAATTAAAGTAGAAAATCTTTTTAAATTTATCAGCCATCATCTATCACTTTGGTGTTCCTCATAAAATTATCATGGAAAATGGTAAATATTTTAAAAACAAATAAGTCTAAGGTCTTTGTGATGCATTCAATATCAAGTAAAGTTTCTCATCACCCTATTTCCCTCAAGTGAATGGATAGGTAAAATCCTCTAACAAAACTCTTAACAACATGCTTACTAAAATGGTTAATACATCTGGTTGAGATTGGCATTTGAAAATGCCCTTCACCTTATGGGCATATCATACTATCATTCTAATCCCCACAGATGCTACCCCATTCTCTCTTGTGTTTGGATTAGAGTCTATCTTTCCTCTCAAAATCCAAATTACATTTCTTCACATATACTTGCAAGATATCATCTCTGAAGATGATTATCATCATCACTATTTAACTTAGCTTGAACTAATTGATGAGCATTTTTTAGTTGTCCTCACCCATCTTCATGTCTATCAATAGCACATCAAATGTGCTTCTAAAAAGCACCTTAAAGTCCAAGAATTCAATATCAAAGACTTCATCCTCAATTAAAATCAACATGTCACTAATATGGATAAAAGCAAGTAGGGTATGTTTGCTTTCAATTAGCTTGGACCTTATATCATAACACACAAGTATGGATTAAGAGCTTACCTATTATATTTTCTCAAAGGTGACATAGAAATTGATCCCCTAAATGCTTTGTATCTACATCATTTATTTTGTTAAGAAGGATCAAACTCACCTTTTGTCCAACTTAAGCTCATCCCTTGTTTTCAAACCACATTCATCTCCCCATTTTAGGGGCAACGGATTAAAATTAAATCATGTGATTATCCATCACAATCATGGCCCAATAAAGAACAATGGGTACCATGTCTCTACCCTTGGTATAATTCTCATGGTACTTTCTACCTCTTTTATAGGATGGATTCCCATGGTCATTGTCACCTAAAATTCTTTCAACTAATCAACCTTGTTATTTTTAGTTTTTCCTTCATAAAGTTAAACCTTTAAGCCTATATAATCATGTTTATGTCTAGAAAAATCAAACAATAAAAAAGAAAAATCAAAGCCAAATACAACCATGGGTCATTCATATCATTCGTGGGTTATTCCCTTGAAGGACAGTTGTTGAAAACATATTCAAAATTTCTCAAAATAAGGTAGACCACTCCCTTGAAGGACATATATAAAAGGAATTCAAAAAAGCACACAAACTTAGACCACTCCTTTGAAGGATGGCTGAGTAAGGAATTTTTCAAAGCAAGTAATTTTTTAGAAGCTTCTTGCATCAATCAACTTCCTCAACCCTCCAAGCAACAACAAAATAAGCAAAAGACCCATTCTCAAGCAAAATTAAAAGAATTTTGAAAGCTACAATTGGCTCTCATAAACTATAGAATTTTGAAAGCCACAATCAGCTCTCATGAGTAGACTTCACACATCGATCAATCTACACCTTATTAGACATAGACTTGTTTATACTGACTCTTTGGTAACCTCCAAAAGAGGCATGCTAGTCTCACAAGAAGGTTCCATTTTTCACCCATCTCCCCTTTATACACTATAAGCAAGGGATTTCAAGCTCACTTAACATACATGTGATCAAGACACCTCTTAACCAAATAAAAAAGGGATTATACTCCTTAAACCAATCTAACTTTGGTCTTGTTTTAGTCCTTGCCAAAGAAGAAGCATTGTGCCCTCTTCTTATCCTTCATAACTGGTTGATATATTCACTAAGACATTTATTTCTTGATTATATTCTTTTATCTAGTGTTGTTATTCAACCTAATTTATGTGTTTTTACCTTTAACAAAATAACCATGATCATAACATCATATCAACATATATCATGAGTAAAAGTAAACATCATTAGCATATCCATCAAATATCATATTAACATCAGACCATCTATGAACAATAAAGCAGTAATCAAACAACATCATCATAATCATAAATTTCATAAGCATCATCATTAGCATAAATAAAAATCCATCACATGCCCATCTAGGTGAATCCACATCAGTATACAATATCCATAACATAAGCCTAATCAATATATCATCATCAATGAATAACATAACTATAATCAACATCACATAATAAACATAAAATAAAACCATGAACTATGATGAATAAATGAGGATCATATCTATAAATTTTGAGTTAATAACATCATAATATATATAATAATATACATGTCTCTCTCTCAAAATGTACATCTCACCACATTGGCTCACAGGTTGGTATCAAAATGATAAATAACAAAATATAATATCTTATAACTATATCATAACTCTGCCCATGTGGCACCATTACTCCTAGAGTACCACTTCCTCTTGGTTCCTTCCCTCCTGAGGTCCCTACCTATCCACCCACAAAAGTATCCCACTAACTTGGTATTGCCACACTAGCACCACCTACCAAACTAGCTTTATACTCACCCCATTAGGGCTCATCAGGATAATGCCTTAGGACTATAGCCTCATATTAGTGTAACTCTTCCACTATGGCTAGATATCATGTCATGGGGATAGTGTTTGATGGTCCTAAAACTACCACAAATCCTCCTCTAGTCTGTCTAAGGAAGTCTCTCTCTTGGGTGATCAAGTCTAGTGAAGCTCTATCCTAGTCCCTCTCAATCATAACTATAGCCACTTGACCCTATGTCATTGTCATTTGACCCTATAAACATGCCACCTAAGCCTCTATTATAGCTAACATCATTCCTACATGTGTACCTAAGGAAACCCCCGATATTTGTACCTATTAACCTCTACTAGCTAGGTCAACATCCATAAGTTGCTTACCACCATCATCACCACCAAAATCTATTATCACATATAGTAATTGGTGCCATGTAGGGTACCCATCTACAAATCCTACATTATCTATCTTATCCCTAGCCAAAAACTCCTCATGATCTAGAAATGTTCAAAATGACTATGGCTTAGGTAGTAGAATCTCTACATCCTCCTACCTATATCTAGGAAATGGACCTAGAATCTCTTGTACCAATCCAAACTATCTTTGCACCTTGTCAAATGGTATGAGCTATGCCTCCCCATCCTACCTACCAAGGATCTACTTGTTATTAGACAAGTATAATATGTGTCTCCTATATCCACCCCAATTTGTAAAATTGATGTATGGCCTCCAAATCATTTCACCAATAACCAATGCCTCTAGTGCACCTCTAAACAAATTTATATCATGTACCATACATCCTACTCTTGTGAGGGAAAAATCCCCTCTCCAACTCATGAATCCAACTATGGGGTCCATCTAGGCATAACCCTCCCATGATAACCCCATTAGTCATAGAACTCATATGTGCTCATATGCCCAGTAGTGTAACACAAACCTGATGCTGATGTTATATCTCCTATGAGCTCTGAAATCCCACACCTCCCTATATATATGGAAAAGTAACATAGGTACCCAACCAAACACTATACGATCCAATAACATCTCCACTAAAACCCTTAGTAGTAGATATGGGAATATCCCACTATTTAAATCTAGAATTCCAAAGCAATATATTATGATGATGATGATCATCATCATCAATAGTCTCCTCTCATCCCTCACCCTTTGATATAGTGGAGTGTAGCTAAATCCTCTTACATTCCATCTAATGAGACCATTGTCATCTCCATATAATATCTCCAAGAAATCATCTCTCTCCTCTTGCTCAATGTGATAAATTGGCTCCCCTTGAATAGGTAATTGAATGATCCTATGAACATCTTCTGGTAAGATAGTCATCTCACTAGTGGGTAAAAGGAATGTGTTCATGGATGGATCCCATCTCTTGATGAGGGCCATGATCATCACTACATCCCACAACATGTGTTGGTAGTGCAACATCATCCTTGGGCCCACCTCTTCTATATGATCCCAATCCACTGGGGTCATCCTTTGATGAATCTTTGAGAAGATGCATGATATCCAATTGTGCATCTAAATCTGCTCATGTGCCTATAAATGTTCAATAGCAAACCACTTAGTTCTATTTACTATTATTGTCTATGAAATTGACCTCTTAACTATACCTATAGCTTACTTCCTATCCTCTTTTAAAACCTAAATCTTATCAAACATTATCTACATGACAACCAAAAACTATTACCTATCCATCCTTCCTATTGACAAGCTAACCCACCATTCAAAACTATCAACATCAGTAAACTTAACCTTAAAATATTTTCACTATTTGGCTTGACCATTGATAGTCATAATGAAAACTAATAGTTATATGACCATTCAACCCATAATCATCAACTATCGATGGTCAGGATGACTGCTAACGATCACTATGTGTGACTATCAACAGAGTATCCCAACCATAGATATTAAAAAACCTACCCAAAACATCATTTTTACCTCAACATTCTTATCTATTCCTATCCCCAACCTCCCCTAACCCACTCTACCCTACCAATTTTTATTTTCACCTACATATTGTATCCAAAACCCAAACAAACCTAATACCTAGGTCAAACCTAATCTAACCTACCCAAAAAACACATAACCAAACATATACCCAATTCAAATGTAATGTAATTACCAAATCAATATATTATACCAATTTAATGCAAACCCTACCTCATTCCTTGATCATCATTGAGGGGGAATCTATGGACCCATTGCTCGACCATGTGTCCTACCATACCCACCCTACATCATGTCTATTCCACTCAATCCACTTAGCAATCAACCATACCCACTAATCAAGCCTCATCTTAAAATTCACCCAAAATGACAAAAATCTAGAGCTCTAAATTCAAACTATTCAAATGAATAAAATGACAAGTAAAGACACTTTTATCTCTATATCTTTAGTTTTTGCACCCTAACCATTGATGATCAAGATGACTGCTAATGGTCACCACTATGACCCCTAACTATCGATGATCAAGATCTTGGAATTTTACCTATTACCTTTCCACCTAAACCTTTTAGAGAAGAACCAAGCACCCACCCATGGATTTACCTTCTCTTCCCACCTCAACCACCTCCTCACCTCACCATTGGTCCATTTTAGCCCAACCTAATGTGCATTTTATGACAACTTTCATTTGGTCTTTTTGATCATAATGACAACACTTTCCATGTTAACCTATTTTTTTGGATTTACACTACCTTGTGCACACCTAACCCAGTTGTGTCTTCTTGAGAACACTTCTTACCTCAGATAGCCTTGACTTCACCTGACTAATTTATGTTTTCCCCAAGAGCACTTCCTATCTTGGATACCCATGAAAACATATACTTTGTCTAAGAAACTTGTGTTTAAAAGTGTTACCAACCACCACACCTAAATGCAGTCATGTGGTCCACTTATCATTTATCCTTCTAACATTAACCTTAATTTTTACCAACTATGGCAACCTAGTTAATGTGTGATCTTAGCTATCACACTTTATGTGCTTATTTGTGATTTTTTACCCAACCTATCACCCACTCTATCACCAACTTACCCACTTCTTAAACCCATGCCCAATTCTATTTTCCCTCGTTGATTCCCAATTTGAGGGGAAACACCTCCTCCCATGCTCAAGGAAATTAAACCTTCAACCCACACTCCATTTCTATTTTATAACTTGTTAATACAAACTTCATAATAAAAAGGGTCAAAATGTAGACACCAAAAATACACACATGATGGTTTCGAATGTCATAGTTTCCCTGGAACACCTTAGGACCCCCCTTGGGCCCCAACTTGACCGTTTAACCCCAAAATAGACATAAATCTAGTTAGTTTGAATTAATTACTTAACTCACCTTCTAATCCAACATTAACTTGACACTTAACCATAAAAAATCACCTCAACCATTGATGGTCTCCCTAATCATCGATGGTCAGATTCCACTGTCTAAACTAGCTCAACTGACCCTTCACTCTAACTTGCTTTTCTATAATTAGCTCATATAATTTATGTGCAATCCAATACATGTGAGAGTTAATATTAGATAGAAAGTTTTACCCCTTTTTAATGTCTTATTGCACCTCTCCTTCCTTAACTATAAAGAGAGAGGAATAAGAGGTGAAAAGGATCCCTGACTTCAAGAGTTTTTGCATCTAGAGTTTATTTATAAGTCACTTATTCTAGTAATCCAATTATCCAACCATTACATCAGAGAGCTGACTTACCACCACCCCTCAATTGATAATCAAGTACCATTAATTTATTAGAATCATGCCAGACTCCACCAATGAGCCAACCACCTCAACCATTCATCCAATCAATCTTTGGTAAGCTAAGTATTTATTTTTAGTCTATCAATTACTTTATTTCCATTTTACAATCGACCCATCATAGACTAACCTCTTAGAATTGCCTTCTATGATCCCATCAATTTGAATTTTTATTAGCCAAACCCAACACATAATAACTACCAATAGTCATCTTGATCACTAATGATATGTCCAACCACTGATGGTTGCTTCAACCACTGGCAGTCAACTTAACCGTTGATAGTCACACTAACTATCGATAGTCATTGTGGTAGAAAATAATAACAATCTGTTTTCATCCACCTACCCTCAACCAAATCAAACTTTCTTTTCATCTACCTATTCAAAAACCCCCAACCTATTTTTTGAACCACACCTAACCTATTTTTCATTAGTATTGACCCATTTATTTCTATATTAGTCATTTTATTTTATTTCTTTATCAAACATTTCTTGTATTCGATTTCAATATCTTTTGATTATTGATGCAAGTATTTTATCTTCTATTTTCTAAATTTAATTATTTAAAACATGTGAATTGTCAAACCCTGAGGAAGTTCTTGCTTATGAGATCTAGCTAGCATTAGGCAATCCACCTAACCATCTATCTAACCAACCATTTTCTTTAGTGCTATCTTATTTATAGGTCATCTTCCCAAGCTAAAAAGGAGATCTCTACAATCATCTAATTAAATTCATGTATAATGAAATAGGTTTTTCAACCATACCCATATCTAGTTTCTTTCTTCTTCCCCTTTCATAATATAAGCTAAAATTCCTTAAAATAATAGGATCAACCCTCATTTATTTTTCACCTATAAAATATCAAAGAGACTGAGCTAACTTATCAAAATCACTCTATCAAGAATTCAATTTAATAAATCTTCCATTTTTCCATACTAATCATATTTAAAACACATCTATAAGTATGAATTAATAAATGAGTATCCTAAGAGCTTGATTTTCCAATTTACAAGTTAGGTCACTATTTTACTTTATTTTCACATATTGCATGATTCACACATAAGATAACATATAGGTGAGAACTACATCAGTCTAAGGCCTTCTTCAAAGTATTGGATATGTATGCAATTCCCTCTACTAGTGGGATCTTTGGGTTTAGCTCAACAACAAGTTACCACAAACCCATTTCCCCCATGGTCACTATGAATATGAATAAGTAGGGTTTTGCCATTTTACAAGGAATGATAATGCATTACCCAAATTTGAATGCACTAGAGTGAAGGTAGAAAAACTCATAAACGTCTAGATGGTTTTAACATTTTATATTAGATATTATATACATGACACTTTCATTGAATCCATAAAGTAATGTTGACATAACCATCCTAGGCTAAAGTTAGTGTCTAGATCTCTAGAAATGTCTAATCTATAATTTGATGATTATTCTAGAATCTCCTTCCAGCTTGATTTTTACCTATTCTAGATCCAAAACCATATTAGCATAAGAAATGATAAGTAAATTATATCTTTGTCATTTATATATCTAACATAGTTGTACTTTCTATATTTAGTCTATCTTAGCTTAATAAATTTAGTGTATGCTTATATATATGTTTAACATCTAATTAGCCTACTATAGATTTAATTATAACCCTTGTGCCATTTAATTTCTATATATCCCTTTAATAAAAACTAGGGTTGCCAATAAGACCACTTTAGATCACATTTTAGGGTTAAAAGTAATATATAATCATGGATAAATTCATTTTGAAGTACATATGAGCTCAAACATGACAATGAAAGGTGATCATCGACCCATATAACCTATGAATATCAAGATCAAATAAGATAATTCCTCCAATACCCATGTGAACTGAGTAAAGGGAATGACCAACATATGAAATAGGAATAAATCATGTATCTATGTATGCCTATATCATACTCAAGTAGAATCATGACACATAAGTGTATGCAAAAGTAATTGGTATTCCATCCATCAACATGCAACTTACACATAGATGCCTAGGAACCAATAGAATATGTAAGTTAAAAATATATTTTTATATTTTTGAATGTTTTTTATTTTTTATCTAATATTTAAAACAATTTTTAATCACTGAAGTCCTCATAATAGAAAGGTGTAGGTCCACCTAGACACTTTCTCTTGTTTTGTTTATATTATTGCATTGCCACAACTTTAATGTTTATTCTTAATGGTTTACCTGAAGCTAATGGTGTAAGAAAATAATTGTTCCCATATTTTTGTATGTAAATTTATATACCCATATTAATAAAATGTATGGACATTATTAAGTATCTATCTTAGCATTCCACTCAGCTAGACAATTTTATCCAAACTTTAGTTTCAATTGTGGTTTGTTGTCTAATATCCATATGGTCAAAGTTTCCACATGTGGGCTACAAGTTAGCTAAATATATCCTTAAGATTATAACATCAATGGTGAGTATATTAATTCATCTATATCATGTCCCAAACGTGTAATAAAATTAGTGCCATAGATTGTATCCCACTTGTTATTATCATACTAGATATGGTGGAAATATACCCCATCAATATTAACAATGATAGTTAAATATTAATTTTAGTTAGTTTGAGAGATAGTTCTCTTCTAAAAGAGAGGAATGATTTTATCTTTTCCTTTTAGACACAATATATATTCATCCTTCATTCTTATATTTGTGGATTAGGTTTTTTAATACCTCACATTGATTGGTATTATGACCAATAATTTGATAATAATTATAATATGCTACTCTGTCAGTAGGTATAAGTATATTACCTAATATGTGTCTATTATGAGGTAAATAAATCATTATATGTTCAAGTAACAAAGATATTATTGTATTTATAGTATATTATAATGTCATGATTTTTAAATTCTATTTTGAAGCCTTTTGAGAAGACACCACAGTATTCACATGATGTACTTTCATTTGGTCCTTATATAACTAACTCAATGTTTTTAACCAATATGGATATATGAACTCACAAGCATTTGCATGCTCATATTCTATCTTTGTTTTTCCCTTATCTAGGTTCAATTCTATATTTTCTATAAATGGATTTAGTGTATATGTTCCAGGAACTGTAGGTTTAACTAGATTATGTGATAGGTTATTGAGTGGACCAACTTTTAATTTTTACATTTCATCATCTACTATATCATAATTTGTACCATCATCATTGTTTTAGTAATATAAAACATATCCATATCTTTTTTCAGTATTGACCAATAAAGGAAGCTCAAATGTTGGTGGCTCTTGTAATTTTAATTCTTTTTATAATGGTTTTTTCTCTTTATGTGCATCTATGTGTACCTTATAATTTAATGCCTCATTTGCATCTAGAGATAAATGATCCATTGTACTTGACTCACCTATTTAATATGTGTGTATATGCTCAAAAATGGATGCATTGATTAGGTGATACCATAGTAGGGATGTTTTTAATTTCAGAATATACTATTTTGAAAAAATTAAAAGGTTAATCATCAATAGGCATGTATAATAGTGTCTGAACATATATGAATTTTACACATCAGTGAAGTATAGATGGGACAAATTTTCATTGAATGTATCCAAGGTCTACATAAAATTAATTTATAATGTAATGATTGAGGCATTATATAAAACTTAGTTGAAACTATTTTTCATCCTAATGTCACATCCAATGTCATTTGACCAACCAAAGGGCTATGTGAAATGTCAAACCCTTTTATGTGAATAACCATTTTTGGAATAAGATTGATGATAACACCCATTATGGTTAGGAATTTTATTCTACAAATGTTTAGGACCAATCCATTATAAATGAGAACCCTTTTGATACCTTTATTTTGCATGGTGACTTGTATGAACAAATGCAAATTTTGGTCAATAATATATTTGGATGGTAAATCTATTAGATTAAAGGCAATAAGTTTGGTATTTTTATTGAGATATTTAATGATATCTATAAAATAATCAGGCTCAATATAACTTGGAACTTGTGTCTCACATAATGTCTCATATAAGATATCCTTATAAACATTAGATTGATTTAGGAGCTAAAGGATTGAAATCTTAGAATATGTATTGCTCAGTTGGAAAATAATGTCATATATATTAGATTTTATTACAAGTTTAAGTTTAGGAGACAAATATTGTATGTTAACAAGTAGGGGAATGGGTTGAGCAATTTTACATCTTTTGAGTAGTAACAACATAGACTATAGATTATAATATAATCCATGGGTGAATAATGGGTGTGGGATAGTATCCATAATTTGAATAAGACTTTGGTAATATAGATTGTTGAGAGCATGCTTATTAGTGTGTAGATACTAGCTCTATAACATTACAGAATTTTGAAGAGAGATCAAGTGTCATTTTCACTTTAAAACCCTCTCATTATTGGCATGGATTTTATTTATATATTTGACAAGGTAAGTAATATATAAAATAATAATAATTATGAGATATTGTAAATTAAAATGGGTGATATATGTATCCATATTGGAAATTTTTTATAGTAATCAAGGATTAGTAACATAAAAATTATAAAACCTTAATTTGACCCATGGTTTGATGTTAAAAGATCATGTTCACCAAATTTTTAACCCTCAAAAGTATCTAACTTAGTGTTGACTAGATTGATTAAAGGGGTATATAGAAATGAATAAGCACAAGGGTGATAATTAGATCTACATTGGGGCCAATTAGATACTAAACTTAGATATAAAATATGCTAAATTTAATAAATTAAGATAGGCTAAATATAGAAAGTAAAACTAAGATATGTGTGTAAATAATAAACAAACAATGTACTTAGTTGGATCTAATGCTAATGAAAATCTATATTTAGAATATGTAGGAAGTAGACTAAAACATGATTATAGAATAGTTACTAAATTTGGGATTGGGTGCCTTTGTAGCCTTAAAAACTTGTTTTAACCTAGGATATTTGTTTTGATGCTAGTGTCTAATTTTAATGTAGGTGTCATGTATGGAATAACTACTATAACAAGATACAACCACCTAGATGATTTGGGTTTTATCTTTACCTTCACTTTTGTGGATTCAGATATGGGTCATGGACTATCACTCCTCATGAACTAACCAAACACTAGTTCTTCATATTCGTAGTGACCCTAAGGAAAAATGGGTTAGTAGGATCATAGTGTTGAGTTAACCCCAAAGACCTCTCTATTAGTGAGCACTACCTATAGAACCAATACTCCAATGATGGACTCAGTGTAGTTCTACCCTATGTGTTGGCTTGTGTATGAATCATACAATATGTGAAAAATAAGTACAATAATGACCTAGATTATAACTTGGAAAATTGGGATCTTTGGATGTTCATTTAGTACTTCAGACCTATAAATGTGTTGTCCTTATGATTGATATGTAAATAGTAGAAAATTGGGAAGCTTTGCGTAATTAAATGCTTGATAATTTTTTTTTGTTAAGTTGAATTGGTCTATTTAGGTGTTTTCTAGGTGAGTAATGAATTAGGATTTATCTTGTATTTATACCAATCTTATTAGAAGATAACTCACATTAAAGCACTTATGTTGATAAGTAAGATATGTTTCATTTGAAAATTTGATGAATTTAGGGCACTAGACATTTGTGTCAAAGTAGGACACATGTGTCAATGTAGGTGTTTATCCCAAACACTAGTGCCTAAGGAGAAAAAAGGTATTTATATACTCATAACTTGTAGAGGTGTAAGATAAGTACATTTTATGCATTCTTAGCAAGATAGAAGGCCTAGGTCATTAACATAAGACTGGTAATACTAAGAGATAGTAAAATGGGCACAACATAGAGAAGATGTGAGACTTGCACAAGTGGGAAAATATCAATAACTAGGAGGAACAAGCAAGGTCTAATTTTTGATAAGTGTACAAAAATGAGGTGCTATATAATCCATAAATAGTGTCTACAACATGGCACCAGTTTGGTAAGGTCAACTGACAAATATTTATCTTATGTAGCTTAATAAAAGTGGGATATGGTTAGTTTTTATATCAGTTTTAAGGATGATTATATCTCTAATAGGTTAATTTAATGGATGAAATCTCACCATCATTATTTCCAACTTGTCTTTAGAGGCCCAAAAATTCATTTATGAGTTTTTTTACCATGCATTAAATATCATCAAAATCATTCTTGGTGGATTACTAGGGCACACTTTGCACATTATTCATGATAAACACCACTACTTGACTATGGGCTTGAGGTTATAATTGATTATTAAGTGTTTAAAGGAATCCAAAGTTGTGTCTAGGAGCAACGTGCCTCAAGGGAAGTTGATTTTTCACTAGTATGGGTTATGGAAGAGGTACATTTTGGCTAGTTTAAAAAAGGGGATTCAAAGTGAGTAGGTGTGGTAATGTATGTAGAATGGATAGTGCCAACAAACTTTGAGGGTTGAGATACATTTCTACTTTACTTATTTAGCATAATATCATAACAAATCTACTACTAAATGATCTTTGTGAAGGGACACAATAGTCTAAGGATCTATTGCATATTTGTAAATTTCAATGGATAAATAGGCAACTTCTTCATATAACATAGTGATACAAATATACATCTTAGATAACTTAGTGTTAAATTTAATTATGTGTTTTTTTGGTTCTTTATTTATGCATATAAACTATTGGTACACCACACTTGGGTTAATGACTTATCCAAACTAGGTGAGGAATATATTTATAAACTTATCCCATCTCATGATGTAACTTTTAGGAAAATTCAAGAACCAATCAAATGATGCATCCATTAAAGTGAATGGTAAAATCCTACAAGCAATGTCCTCATGTCCAACATTCAAAATCCTGAGATCAATTTTTTATGAGGTCACATGTTCTTCAATAGGATGCCCCACATCTAGTGTAAATATTAGAAGGTACCTTTTTGGGTTCCTATGTAGGTCAAGGAAAACTCCATTAATGTTAATGGTAGAATTAGCTATCCATGAGGTAGGTGTAGTCATAGGTGGATGTTGGCTAGGGGCCAATTGAGAGAATGAGCTAGTAGGTGTGATAAATAGTCTTAGTATTCCTCTAGTAGTACTAGTTCTCCTATGAAATTGTAAAATGAATAATATAAGTTGTTAGGACCCACTCAAGATATATTGATATGCATATAGGATCCAAGTTATCTAGTAACTTAAATATTGAAAATCAATGAGAAGGGGCTCCTTCCTTCTAGTGATAGGTGTTATCATTCCAAAAATAAGGTTTTGGGAGGCATCTATGAGATTAGGTGCCTATAAGAGACTTAGGTGACAATTAGGGGAATTGAATCCTCTCATTTTAGGATTATTGTTGAGATAATTTAGGGCATGATTTGTAGGTATTGGGATCCATTAACTAACCTAATTGGAATAGATCTCCAAGAGACATAATAATACCATTAAAGGCCTAATACTAGTTTTTTCACTGACACATACTTATACTTAAACTAATTGCAATATATTGAATTCTAATATCTATTATCTTTCATTTAATAATTTATAAAAATGAAAAAGGTTACTTGAAAACACAAAAAAAATAAAAGGAGAGAGAGGGGAAGGACAAAAATGGAGATATCTCCATGAATGGAAATACCAATGCTTCAAGGATAAAGAATGTGCCCAAGTACAATTATACCATTATATGCTAAGTTTAATAATGGCTCAGGATCTATTCACACAGGGAAAGAGGTAAAGGGGAAGGAGTAAATGGTTAATTTGAGCCATAGTGATAATTATGAATTTATTATACTACAAAAAAACTTGAGAACCATGTCTACAAATTGGAAAGTTGCATTTTGGGACAAATTGCCTTAATTTATCTGAATCAGGGTTTTATCTATATTCAATGCCATCTTATGTTAGAGTATCTTGAGGTATGGGTAGTCTGAGTATTTACATCATGTATTCCAAGCATAGGGTCAATGCCTTAACATATAAAATTGATTTATTAGTCATGATAAGGTGATGCAGATAGGCTTCCATTTCAATCAAACTTTCATGGTAGACTATCAATCATCTATAGTATTCTTGAAACTTAAATGGCCCTATGATGCAATAGTGACATAATGAAAGCATGGTGTAAAGACATGGTGACTCCTTTTTGTTTAAATTTATATTAATGGCTTAAATATATATAAATGGAATAAATTATAGTGTTCAATGATATATCATCACATATAGGTCTTTGTTTCTCTTATATTATCACAAATAGTTTGATTACAAGCCATAATGTTGATGTGAGAGGATAAGAACATGGTATGCATAGTCTAGATGTTCACTCAAGTTGGAGATAACAAAATAAACCTTAGGATGTAAAAAAATGAGAGAGATAAAGTACTTAGGCCCTGATAATCACCTATGGGGGTCTCATTTTCTTGAAATGAGTGTCTACAATCAACACAGTCCTTAGAGTAGCCTAGGCAAATAAAAGAGATGTGAATTAAGGAGGTTGGTAGAGGTGTGAGATATTTAACATGTTTAAAACAAACTTAATTGTGATTTAATAAAATAAATGAGGTTCTCAAAATAAAGAGATAGAGTAAGATAAGTTCAAATCCCAAGCCTATAGTCAGCTCAAAGTTTGTGCACAATCTAGTCTTGTAAACCTATCTTGAAGATTTTGGGATGTTGGGAGATATGTAAGAGTGATATAAACTTAAAATTTGGATTAGAAGACCAAAAATACCTGTTATAACCATTCATAGTCTCATTTTTTCCTTGAAAAAAGGAGAGATGGAGATGACCTTTATTTTGTCTCAAATAGAGGGCACTCCCAGACAATCCAAAGTTGTAGGTAGAGTGTGTGAATGAGAGGTAAATGTGATGGTAGTGTTTTGGAGTAGTTTATAATGGTATTTTAGGTTTAATTTTATATTAAAAAGTGTGAATCCTCACTCATAACCATTAATACCACTTAGAGGTGGTCATGTATGTAGAGACATAGGTCATGCCTATTAAGCCTAAATTCACTTATAAGGCCATATGAACATAAAAAATATCATTTATGACCTTTAATAGGAAGTTTGGTATGTGTAATAATTATTGGTTTGTATATTAATATCATATAGGAGTCATTTTTGGCTCAAACTCATGACAGGGGTACCCAAAATGTTAGTGGAGGCTCAATAGGCTAATTTCATCCACTTACACTTTTATGGAGGGACTGCATGGTGACACAAGGAGTTGGGGATATTTTAATAGGGTAATTATTTCAAAATATTGGGATTTATTATGAATTTAAATGTCTACTTTTTATGAATAATTTTTAATAGTCTAAAACACTAAAAACCCTCCTAAAACCCTATCTAAGACCTAATGAAGGAAACACCACTTGAGATGCATTTAAAAGAGTTAGTTTTACCTATAAAGTTTTTTATACTTCTTTTAAACTCTCTCATTATCCTTACCATCAAATTGGTTTGTACCCTACCTGTACGGACAAGGTAAAAATAGGGTTTTTTACAAGGATTTGACTTATTTTATAGGTAAAAAATATATTTTAAGAATGAGAATAATTTTGGGAGGCAAATTGAGACTTGTTATAATGCCTCATATTCATCTCTCTCCATATAAAATCCTAGAAACATCTCAGATACATAGTTCATTTCAGGCAGTCTTGGATAGACAATGCAAAGGCAAAGTGTCTACCAAGTGAGAGAATGAGAAGTCTATTTTTGGGACATTTTAAGGTCTACCTAATGGAGTGGGAGATAAAAATAATCTAAAAAAGTGTCGTAAAACCTATTACATGGATTTTTTTGAACAATTTAAGGCCACTTAGGTGACAAATGTGAATAATGAGTCCTAGAAGACCAATGAGTGACTGCATATGGTGAGTACAGGTGTCCAAAAGATGGATAATAGTTAGAGACACATATGATGACTATCATGGTATGTTTACAACCCCACTAAGATATTTCACCTATGTCAATTCTCCCTATTTTAGTTTTTAGTAGTCAAGATATGCCTCATCATGAAGTCAATTTTCAAGAAGACCATTTGAGGACCCTATGCCAGTTTGAGGAGTTTTTCATGATTTAGAGAGATACTTGTCCAAGGGGGCCTTCATGGTCTATTATCTACTCCATTATACTATAATTTAACTAATTTTCATGCATTTACATATGTAATTATGACCATTTAAATTCACTTCTTCTCTTTCTTTTCATATGTTCTATAAATGCAAGCCATTTTGGTTTTTATAAGGAAATCCACACCTTGTATGGGAAAACCCTACTAGTTTGATGTATTTTACCTTTGAAATAAGAATTTAAATGTATTTTTGAGTGTATTACTTTCTTTTCTAAGTGTGTGAAGTGATTTATAGTAAAGTGTCTAGTGATAAGTACCTATCCTTGCCTTCTCTTTATCCTTTAATGTTTGGTGTAAGTAGTTCCCATTCTAATAGTTCACATGAAGTATATCTAGTGTGTTTGACTATCTTAAAGTGTAAAAGTATCCTTGGTGTCAACAACCTGACCTCTAGTTCACTTACCTTAAGTAGTTACATGCATTTCACCTCCATGTTTGAAATAATAATGTTAGAGTAATCCATGATTTTGAAAGTAGTGTTTTAGTCATGTTTCATAGGTCACTTATATGGTAGTCTAGTGTAGATATTTATATTTTATCACATAATTAGAGTATATTAATTTCATGTCACTTTTATCCCTTTTCATCTAAGAAAATAATTAATTTTGGTGATAATCAATTAAAGATCAATCTAGGGAGGTATCCCTCAAAATTAGAGGTCTACCTCCATCATAGGCAACCCACAGGCCTAGAGGTATTCCATTTTTACCCAAATCTTAGAGTAGGCTTTAAAACCCAACTCAAGGGTACAAGATTTGTTGACAATAGTTATATAATGTCTAGTGGGACTAAGTTCAAAAAGAGTGGAAAGATTTTTGGTGTACCCTTCCTCTTATAAGATTTTGAAATCATTCAAGAAAGCACAATGGTGACTCTGAATGAAATCATCTAGTTATAAGTAGTTCAGGTATATATTATTGAATATTTTGATAAATTCTAGTGTTTCTTGTAACTAATGAAGTTTATATGGTCAGTTATGTTGTGTATCCCCACTATGTATCTCCTTATCAACCTTCTTGTGACCCATGTTATATCCCTCAATAGCCCTATCAAAATTTATACTAGTCCTATGAGCCATGACAACCCTATGATCATCCTATTCTTTCTCTTTATGAACATCATGCTAGTAATAATACTTATGAATAAGCCTATGAGGAAGGCTATCAAGAAGTGACTTCATATAAACCCCAATATGACTCCTACAAGCCTTGTCATGATGCCTATCAACCTCAAGATGATTCTTATAATCTTGTCATGAGTGGTTGGATGATTCCATTGATTTTAAATCAAGATATTTAAAAATAAGATATGAATTCCTAGTTCAAAAAATTGAAGCTCATCACAATTCCCATTATTACCCTCCTCCTACTTCAATACCATTTCATACCAAATCCTTATTGCTAATCATTCCAATTCTAATAGACAATGAAGAAGAGATGAGAACATGGGATGAAAATTTTGATGTGTTCCCTAACCATCTCATGGAGTGGTTGATAGTTTTTTTAATTATTTGATGGATATGTGGAATGAAGTTGAAAAGGAAAACCAATATAATATCAATGATAAATTGTAATTGGAAATAAGTTATGTCCAATGCTCAATAAATAGAGTAAGGATGTTGGAAAACAAAGGGTCTAAAAATGAGCTTGCAGTTATTGAAGATCCTCAAGAAGGTTTTACACAAAGTGAAGTTCTTATTAAAGAATGTGTCTTTCCTATTGACTAGTATAACATGTCATATCCCCATGATTTCATTCAAGAATCCTCCATTTGCAAGCCCATCCATGAGCCTTCTATCACACGTTATACTTCCTCTTCAACCTATGAGCCTACACATCACCCTCACACCTCATTCCTTCTTAAAGGAGAACCTATCCTATGGGAGATTAGTGAAGAAGAGAAATCTCAAGCCACAATTGATCAATATGTTACTTCAAGTGACTATTAATAATAAATCACCATATGGATCCCCTTGGTGAAAACAAGTGTAATTGAATCTTCTTGAGTGAAGGAGAAGATTTTGAAGGTCATGTTGTAATTGTCCACAAATAATTTGGTCAGTACATGAAATAAGAAGTGTTTGAGAAGGACTCCATATATACTAAGTCAGTTGATGTCCATAAAAAGGATTAAAAAACTATACCTCTTACAATCAAAGTTGAAGATGTTGTTTATGATACAGTTTGCAATGTTGTTGAAAATGTTTTTTCCTTTGAATTACAACATGATAAATCTCAAGATATCAATTTTGTTGAAGTGGTAGTTAATGAAGTTGTAGCTAATAAGGAGTTTAATTCCATTCAAGACACTCTTGAAGTTTCCTTACAACTTGGTGGTGTGCCCTCAAAATAAGATCTTATGTAATCCCAACTTGATAATTTTGCAATCAGCTTTGAATTTGATTGAGTGCTCAAGGACCAAGAAGATGAATTTTAAAAAGTGGTGGTTCTCAAGGAAAAATAGAGAAAGGATGATTGGTATTAGTAGATGAGGCGTTTTTGATAACTTTAATAAAGTTTCAAAGTTGAGGTCTAAGTGCATAAGAAAATACAAAAAGAGGTTTCTATAGAGGAAAATGATCAAGATTGGATGGACTATATAAATCTCCTTGATGATCTTGATGAACTTAAAGTTGGTGAGCAACCTGATCTCTCTCAAAGTACCATGTAAGTCAAGGAGGAATGTTTTGTTGAAGCACCATTAGATGCTATAGTTGAGGAGTACTATGAGAAGATTGAGGTTTTTGATTCAGGAGGATAAATCACCTTCATAGGTGATATGTTTTCAGCTTCCTTGATTGGATTAAGGATCATGACAAGGAGGTTGGTAAACATCATGAATGAGTTAGAGATACAAATTCCAAGGACCAAAAGGCAATATGTCTCATTCATTCCTTCATTTCATGGAGCAATAATTGTTTTAAGCTTCCCCTTTGATCTAGGAGAAAGAAATTCATTTAGGTTAGTCTGTGTTTAAGTTATTTTATTTGAGTTAGTTGGTGTTTTCCCTAAGTGTTATTGGAACACAAGTGTGTTTTCTTAGTGTGTGGTTTTGTGTGTTTTTTCCTTTTATTTAGTGTGTTTTGGTTCTATTTTAGATGCAATTTAGTGTCTAATCTATGCATAGGTGACTCCATATCCCAATGGATAGGAGTAGGCTACTGGTCTTTGGCATAACTAGATTACCACCCCTATGAAATCACTAAATTGTTGACTAATTTAACCACAAGTCAAATTAGGTCAACCCCCTATATATTAAAAATTGATATAGGGGTCTACTAGGGTGAAAAATGTGTTACATGGTCTTAAAAAGGGTAATACAATATGTTTTAGCTTTGCCATAATTGTATAATGGGTCTTTTGTCATCTAGGGGACATTTTGGGGTCATTTATTAGACTTGTATGGTTTCCTCAAGGTTAAAAGGGTGTCAAGATGTAATTAAACATCCATTTATTAGTTATATTTCAGAGAGACTATGTTGAGCTGATAAACTATAGGGTTCAACATATCAAAATAAGTTTAAATACAAAAAAGGAAAGTTTAGATAGTTGTACAGACTATAGGAAAATCCTAACACATGTGGTAGAATTTAGAATAACCTTTCAAGTCCCCTAAATCCATCACCATGCTTGGGAATCTTTGATAATCTTAAAAATGGCAAAAACTATTTTATTTTTCCATTGCTCTCTTAGACAAGCAGAAATGGTCAACTGATCTTTGCATGGTATAAATAAGTGGAGGTGATTTGCATCAAGTGCACTTGAGGTATGATAATAATATTTTTATACTAAAAATCCATGGAGATATTTTTATGTTTAATTTACTAGGATCCATGAACCATTATTAAGAAGGTTAGCTCATCTTTTATGCCTATACATCGACATAGCCTTCAGGTTTCCTATCTATTTACATTGTTTCATTAAATTCAAGTTATGTACATTATATTTAGAGTAATTAACACCTTTATCATGTGATTATAAATCTATATTTCGTTTGTGAATTTGAAATTATGAGCAAGTCTATCTTAGTTTGCTAATTGAGGACACCATTGAAGTTGCAGACTAGTGTTTCACATGTTGCAAAGTCATTATCATATAAGTGTCTTTAGGATAAAAGGGGATATTATGTTTTAAAATTATAAAATATCATGGTGATTATTTATTATTTGAAGGTTGAGTCTCAAAAGTTTTCTTGATGGAGTGAAAGGGCTGAGAAATCACACACAATTAGTAAAATTTATGACTATCACCTATAGTCAGGTGAATAGAAGCCTTAATTAGTCATATTAATGAGGCATGAAGGTTTCAAGGTGGTGATAATACCATAATGTGTAAACCATGAGATTAATCCCTTAAAATGGTTAGGATATTGGTTATGAAAACCAATTCAACATATACAATCTTCAACAATGTAGACCTATAAGTAGTCAACAATAATTATCTAATACAAGCACCACATAGGATAGAGGAATGTAAAAATATATGTGTTTAAACTTTTTTTAAACCTTAATAGGATATAATTAATTAATAACCATGGTGATAATGATGAATTTATTATATTTCAAATAGACTTGAGAAACATTATCTATGAATCGAGGTTTTATCTATATTCAATGCCATATTATGGTAGATTATCTTGAGGTATAGGTATTCTAAGTGTTTATATAATATATCCCAAACATAGGGGTAATTAATTGACATAAAAAAATTTATTTATTGGTCATGAGAAGGTGATATAGCTAGGCTTCCATTTCAAGCAAACTTTCATTATAGATTGTTAGTCATCTATAATAATTTTGACCCTATGATGCAATAGTGACATAATGGAAGCATGTCCCATAGACATAGTGACTAATTTTGGTTTTAAATGAAATAAATATATATATAAATTTCATAAATTTTAGTTTTCAAGGATAATCATCATCTACAGGGCTTTGTTTCTCTTATATTGTCATAAATAATCTGACTATAGACCACAATGTTGATGTGAGAAGATGAGATCATGGTATGCATGGTATAGATGTTAGATAAATTTGGATATGGTAAAATTAACCTAATTATGTAACAAAATGAGAGAGATATATTACCTAGGCCATGATGAGCACTTACATGGGTCTCATTTTCTTGAAATGAGTGTTTACAGTCAGCACGGTCCTTGGAACAACCTAAGAAAATATAAGAGATGTGAATTAAGGAGGTTAGTAGAGGTGTGAGATGTTAAAAATGTTTAAAAACAAATTAAAATTTATTACATAAAATAAATGGGGTTATCATACCAAATATATAGAGCAAGACAACCTCAAACCCCAATCCTACAGTCAGCTCAAAGTTTGTGCACAGTCTAGTCTTGTAAATCTATCTTGAATATTTCATGATGCTGGGAGATTTTTAAGAGTGATATAAAAATAAAATTTGGTGAAAAATAATACAAATACCTTTTAAAACCCTCCATGGTCTCATTTTTTCCCTCAAAAATGGGGATATGCTCTTTGTTTTGTCGCAGATAGAGGGCACTCCTAGATAATCCAAAATTGTAGGTAGAGTGTGTGAATGAGAGTAAGATGATATGGTAGTGTTTTGGAGAAGTTTATAATTATATTTGAGGTTTATTTGGACATTAAAAAGTGTGAATCCTCGCTCACAATCATTAATACCACTCAGAGGTGTTCATGTATGTAGAGATGCAAGTCAGGCCTATTAGGCCTAGAACTAGGCATAATACCTATATGGGTGTAAATTCACTTATAATACCATAAAAAAGTTTAAATAATATTAATTAAATTTAGGAGTAACTTTTGGATGAGTAAAATCCATTAGTTTGTAGATTAATATCATAGAGGAGTCATTTTTGGCTTAAAATCATGACAGGGGTACCCAAAATGCTAATGGAGGATCGATAGGCCAGTTTCATCCACTCACACCTATATAGAGGGATTTAATGATGACACAAGGAGTTATGTATATTTTATGAGGGTACTAAACTCAAACTGAGTTGGATTTTTTTGGTATTTCCAATGTCTATTTTTTATGAATAATTGCTAACAGTCTGAAACACTAAAAATACTCCTAGAACACTATTTAAGAACTAATTAAGGAAATACCACTTGAGATGAATTAAAAAGAGATATTTTGTCCTATAAATTGTTTTATAATTATTTAATAATTTCTCATGCTCCTTCCCATCAAATTGGTGTGTACCCTACTTTTATGGACAAGGTGAAAATAGGGGGTTTTACAAGGATTTGACTTATTTTATAGGTACAAAAGATATTTGAAGAATGAGAATAGTTTTGGAAGTTCAATTGATATTTTTTCCAAATTATCATATTCATATCTCTACACATAAAATCCTAAAAAATTCTTTGATACATAGTTCATTTTAGGCAGTCCTGGACAGACAATGAAAAGGCAAAGTGACTACCAACTGAGAGAATGAGAAGTCTATTTTTGGGACCTTTTAAGGTCTACCTGATGGAGTGGGAGATAAAGAGACTAAAAAGGTTTTCTAAAACCTATTAAATTTAATTTTTTTAATATCTAAATCTCACTTGGGTGACAAATGTGAAGAATGAGTCCTAGAATACCAATGAGTGACTGTAGATGATGAGTGCAAGTGTTTAGAAGATGACTAGTAGTTAGGGATGCATTTGATGGATTTTATGGTATATTTACAACCCCAATAATATATATCACATGTGATAACTCTACCTATTTTTATTTTTATTAGTAAATATATGCCTCATCATAAAGGTAGTTTTCAAGAAGACCATTTGAGGACCCTATGCCAGTTTGAGGAGTTTTTCATGCTTTAGAGAGACACTTATCTAAGGAAGCCTTCATGGTATATTAACCAATCCATTATCATAAAATTTTAACCACTTTAAATTCATTTACATGTGGAATTGTGACCTTTTAACTTTGCTTCTTATCTCTCTTTTCACATGTTTTACAAATGCAAGCCATTTTAGCTTTTGTAAGGGAATCCACACTTGTTATGGTGAATCCCTATTGGTTTGATGTTGTATTTTGCCTTTCAAATAATAATTTAAATATATTTTTGATTTCATGAATTTTTCATCTAAGTGTGTGAAGTGATGTATAGTGAAGTGTTTATTGATAAGTATCTATCCTTACCTTCTCTTTATCCTTTCATGTTTGGTGTAATTAGTTCTCACTCTAATACATCATATGAAGTGTAGGTAGTGTGTTTGACTATATTAAAGTGTAAAATTAGACTTGGTGTTTTAAATATGACCTCTGGTTCACTTACCTTGATTATTTCTATGTATATCACCTACATGTTTGAAATACTAATGTTAGAGCAATCCATGATTTTGAGACTAGTGTTGTAAGTCACATTTCATAGTGCAATTGTATGGTATTCTAGTGGAGATATTTATAGTGTATCACCTCATTATATTAGGTTATTTTCATGTCACTTATATCCCTTTTCATCTAAGAAAATATTTAGTGTAGGTGATAAGCAAGTAAAGAGCAATCTAGGGAGCTAGCCCTTAAACTTATAGGTCTACCTCTAACATAGGTATCCCATAGGCCTAGATGTATACCAATGTTGACCAAATATTATAGTATGATTGTTTAACCAAATATAGGTTGAAATATTTGGTGACAAAACTAACTATTCTATTTATTAAATAATAAGGACAATTGGGCCTACTGTGTCAGCTAAAATTATAGAATGATTTAGTGTTAGATGTAGTTATATATACACATATTTCACCCCATTTATAATAGATAGAATCATTCATTTTTTATTTTTTATCTACTTGCCTAAAATTATACTTAAGGAGTCATTTTTAGGGTTTGATAATTCCTTTAGAGAATAATCTTATCTTGTGGGAAAAGTATTTTAGATGCATTGAATAAGTCTTGTAGCCTAGAGTTGACCCATATTTGTTATCCTTATGAACCACAAAAACCTCTTGCAAAGCACCATTAGACAAGGAAGATATTTAGACTTGATAGGTTTGTATTTCTTTAAGGTTACTATTCCTAATTATTACTTCTTTTTTGTTAGTAGATAGATTTTCATGTGTAATTGCTTATGAATGTATTTATCTCTCCATACATTAGATTACCTCTAAATTAAATTGAATAGATTTCTTATTTACATGTTTATCATTTATGTTTATTATCCCCATTTGTGCCATAAGATTTAGTGAGTAATAGATTATATTTACTTTACTTTGTTACAAACCATAGGACCTAGCTAGGGTTATTGTGTGGTATTACTTGACTAAAGGATTTGAAACCCTCTCTAGTGATATTTTATAGTAAGATACTCCTTAATTAGGTCTTGTAGATCCATAGTAGTCATGACCCCAATTGTATAAATCTACCAACAAGTAGAATGGCTAGTTATATTTATCTTCTCAGAGCTAAGATTGATTTATAAATCAACTTCACTTTCCCTTGTATACATTATAGTGAACTCAACGTGTACTAACCCTTACAAGCTTTCTTTTATGCTTTCATTTATTTTTCTTTCTTATCTATTTCATTTTTATTTCACTAGATCAACTCTACCGACTTAGTCTAATATGTTGCTCATAGGTTTTAACACATAGTTAATCTAATCAACTTGGTTTTGTTTTATGCAGGTCATCTTAAAGTATAGATAACTAGATCAATTTGATCGACTCATTTTGATTTTTTTCATATAGGTTTTTAGACTTAGTCGACTCTATTAATAGGTTAAAACTCTTTATCTAGATGATCTAATATAAAAAAATATAATTCATAATTATTAAATCATCAAGTTCATTATCACCAACTTAGTCATTTTTTTTCTTCATTTCAGTCTTATTTTTCATAGTTTTCAATTCTATAAAACTATAATCCCACAATTTGACTAGATCGACTTAGTTCTATAGATTTTATTTCCCAAGAGACTCAGTATACTAATTTGACTATGTTTCTTTGGAATTTTATTCAATATATAGAATCAATCAAGTCAATTTTTTTTAATACTATTTATAGACTCGATTGACTCAATTGACCCAATACTCTTTAAGCAAAAGCAATTAACTCATCACTAGTAATTAATTCACCTTTGATGTTGCTACCTACTTTCATAGAGTAGCACACATAGTCTAATTAATAATGTTAAATTTATTGATTGATTCGCATTGTTTTTTATTTAATTCACACACTACCAAATCACAAAATATAAAAAAAACATTAAATAATTCTATCCAAGGTCTAGCTAATTGGATTTCATCACCAAGGGGAAAGCTGACTCAGTTTTCTAGCTAAGTATAAATATGTGGTTGATGGTATATATATTGCAAAATCAATTGAAATCTTTATCACTATGGGATTGTGAAGTGAGGGGTTAAGCCCCAATACCAAGCTACTACCATCACCAATATAGATCCCTTTTAGCCTTAACAACCTAAATTTGACTTTAGCTTACCTCTTTCTAGTTTCTTTCTAAAGCTAAACACCCTATCACATTTATTTTTAAAGCTATAATTTAAAACATTTAGGAATGACCACATAGATTAGAATTTATATTTTATATCATTATTTCTTGCTCTTTTTCAATTATATGTTGTATTATAAAATTTGTTTTCCTAGTGTTGGTACAAGGTTTGTGTTGTGTGCGACAATTAGATTAGATAGATCAACCTAGTTTCATATGTGTTTATTTTAATTTATTTAATAATTAACACTAGATTGTCTAGAGTCATAACTATCAAAACCTATATTTACCCTTAAAACATATTAGGCCCACTTGAATGTGTCTCTAATATTTTCCCTTTATATAGAACATAGTCATTATGTTTAACCCAATCTATTATAGGTTGGTCAATTTTACTTTATATAGAACATAGTCATTTTGGTTGACTTAGTCTCTAATAGGTTGGTCTTTGTACCCTTTTATAGGACACAATTGTCCTATTTGACCCAATCTCTCATAGGTTGGTACTTTTACCTTTTATAAAGAACATAGTCATTATGTTCAACACAATCTATGATATTCTAGTATTTTTACCAACTTTCAAGACATAATCCTCCTATTTAACCCAATATATTATAGTTTACCTTTTTTTTTACCTTCAACACACAATCAACCTGATCAATTATGTATTAAATAATTTCTTTGTTTATTCATACACATAACATGGTCGACCTATTTTATTATGTTTTTTGAAGCATGTCTTGCTTATTTTCTTAAAAAATAGTGTCGACTGATTTGACCCAATATCATACTATTTATCCTCATTTATAAAATGCTTTTAGTTTCCATCCCTTATAACGGATTTTTTTTTTATGATAATACAAACTTGATTCAAACCAACATTATTATTTAATAATCTAAATATACTTATTAAAGCACACTTTTCTCTATCTAACATAGATCAAAGTAATTTCCATATTACCACCCACATTACCAACTATGGAACTCCTCTTTATTCTTCCAAGACACTTAACCCATTGTTTATGATAGAATATGAATGTAACCTTGATTACATGACTAAAATTATCCTTTTAATCAAATAAAATACTCAACATAGAGGTAAGGATCCCATAGTCATTATAACATCATGATGAGACCTCATTTTGGAGAAAACTATTCACCTTCACCTAGTTTTTACATAGGATTTAGGGTAAGTCATTTTTTCATCTACACCTTTCCCCTTTATCATGTCTCATTCTCACACTATGAAATCATCCTCTATGTATTCTTTTACCTCCATGCCAAGTATTTCAACAAATGTGGTAAGTTCAACCTTTAGTGGGGCTCTTCAAAATACTCACAGGCACACCCATGGTACTAGTGCATCTAATACTTATTATGCTACTATTTCATCTCATACTACTAGTGCTTCTCATGGTACTAATGCATCAAATGCTACTAATTATTATCATGTTACTAGTGCTTATTATGCTATTAGTGTTTCTCATGCCACTAGTGTGACACATGATATTACCTCATCTCATACTCATAGTACATCTCAAGCTCTTAATACTTCACATAACACTAATGCGTCAAATGTTACTTTTAATATCCAAAATAGTGCTCAAACTAACCATGTTTTATTAAAAAATCTTAACCAAATTCATATATTTCAAATTAAAAATGAAAATCAAATGATGTAAATGAAAAATCACCTATTACATCTCCAAAACTAACCCCAACATGCTCAATGGGGAGTGAAAAATCTTAATTCCCCCCCCCACCCTTATAAATTCACATGGTAACCTCATACCATAACCCCCACTTATCAAAAAAACTATTAAATACTTAAACAATGAACCTCTTGTAACTCAAATTGCTAACATTGACATAAGAGGTATCAATCCCACTATCACTTATAATAGATATATGAATTCTACCTTACATTTAAAAAAAATTGGAAACCTTTACAAATATTGGGTTAAACTTAATGCTTTGGCTACCACTAATCTCTTAGCTAAAAAACTATTAGGAGATGCTTTAGATTGGTATAATCAACTTAAAACCCACTCCATTACAATCATAGAATATTTATTAAATTCATTGGTTCAATAAATTTAAATTAATTGTCTTCTTGAAAATAGCTTAGCCTTTTTCATCAACTATAAACAATTAGAAACTAAAATGGCACATGTTTTCATCAAATGACGGAAAGCTTTGTCTAATAAATTTGAGCCTAATATGGAGGATGAGAACATCTTACACTTATTTACTAATGATCTTCACCCTAAATTATAATATTGTGTTATTACTCTTTCCCTATAAACTTTGGAAGAGGATCTTGACCAAGCTAAACATCAATATTTCCTTATATGTCAATTTAAACCTCCCCAACCTACGTCAGGAACTCACATGCTTGTTAAAGCTATAAACTACCATGTAACCAATGATGGTGTTACATATACTTGGGAAACCATACACACCATATAATCCATTACTCCAAACAATACCATTAAGCATGTTCCTCCACCTAATAACAATTCTCATCATAATCCCTCATTTTCTCAAGGTAATCATATCAATGTGCATAAACCTCTTTCCTTAGCAGAAATTAAAAAACATCTTCCAAGACCTTTACCATGAGATATTGACCCTACCCATCCTCTGAAACATATTATGATCCAAATAATTTTTTTTGGTTTCATGAAAGTTAGGGACATTATGATGAAACTTGTTTCTAATTAATAAATATTTCTATGGACTCTCTCCTTGGACCTAACTTTGACCACAAATCCATTATATGTAAATGTCAAGAATATTATGACATAGAACTTAAAGATCATGAAAATCAAACTAAAAATCAAGATTTAAACTGAGCAAATGCTTATTAATTTATATACAAATATCCACTTCCTAATAATTAATACAACATTGATCAACCTAACCCTACTACCAATAACATTAAAATTCATATATATCTTAACACCAATAATGAAAATATGGTTAACATGAATAACATGAGGAGAGTAGTTACTTATATTGACTTAACCCCAACACCAAACCATCACACCTCCCCATCCCATCTCATAAAATTGGGGTATGTAGAACCAACACACATACAAGCATCACATCCAAAAACATAAATTGACCACACCTCTATTGGCAATATGATTGGCATTGACGTCAAAAGGGAGATCATTGGCATTATGGATGTCATTGATGCTCAAGGATAAATATGGTGATTAGAGGATATGAAAGGGATCCTATCAAAATTCAAGGATGATTGGAGTGTTTATGTGTATGAGTGGTATTCATTCAGTTCTTCATTTTGTTCAATTGGACATTTTAGGTCTATAACAAGAAAATTAGAATAGGCAGTTTGCTAATGTCACCATTACCACATATGGATGAGTCTGGGGGAACTGGTCATATGGTTATGATCACATTAGTCCCTAGTTTTTATGCACCAAATTTATAGGCATGTGATGAATCATAGTAGAAGATAAGAGGATGCAAAGTTGGCTACTCAAATAAAATTCACTAATTTTCCATAGCCAAATTTATAAAAGGGTTCAAGCAGAGCCAAATAAGCATGTTGATAAGGTCAACATTTGCACACATAGAGGTGTCATGACAAAATGATCATATGAGTTTGTTAATTTTTGTGCCTAGTTTTTATGTGATGAATCTCAGGTCATGAAATATAGTGTGACAAAAGATATGCATGAGCAAGTTTGGGATCCCATGTATTTTGATAGTGTTTTCCCACACTTAGTCAAATATATAGATGGTAATAAAAATTTGAGTAGGCATTTTTAGTCAAATTTATACATGGTAATAAAAAGTTGAGTAGGAATTTTTATGATGTCATATCTTTCACATATGAATGTTTATAGAGTAGATGAATATATGGATGAAATACCATATGTGGTAGGATATCATGAACTAAATTATAGGTCATGAAATGAAGTGTGTCAAAAGTTATGCAAGAACAAATTTAGTCTTCTAGACAGTTCTAAGCATAGTTAGCTCTATGGTAGAATAATCTAAGTGAGCTGATTAATGGCATTATATCTAACATGCATAAAGGATTTAGGAATAGATGAGCACATGGGTTTGTTCATTATCATTCCTAGTTTATGTGGTCCAAACTTTAGAATAGGTAGTTGGGTGAAGCAAAAGATATGAAGGTGTAAAGTTAGCCTTCCAAGCATATTGAGATGGTCCCCATACTTAGTCAATTCTGCATAAAGAAAAGTTTGAACTTGTTATAAGATCTAAAAGTTAGTGTTTAATATTATGTTTAATATCTAATGATGTGTAGTGAAGTCAATATGTCAAAGGTACCTATGAGTGAATGTGCTAGTGACAAGTGTTACACTCATGGAGCCTAAATAGTAAATATATGGTATCATTAAAATTCAAATAGTAAATGATTAATGCAAGTATGTCAAATATCTCAATAGTGGTAAATGAAAATATTGTATAGAAGGCATGTGATAATGCCAAGTGTCACATTCTTGATGTCTCATTAGAGATAAATATTGAGCTTGTCAGAATATCAAATGATGAGTAGATGATCATGCAATGAAGATCCAATGGAGTGAGTGGACTCAATAAAATAAATTACTTGATTTTTATCAACATAGAGGTGAGTTAAATACCAATCTATTTTGATAATATCGATGGACCATATTTGTTCCAAAGACTCAGGAAGTAGTGAGATGAGATTAGGAGCTCGAGGTTTAACCATAGATAGAGATAAAGTTCATGCAACTTTGAAGATCTAACGACACATGAGAGCTTGGATTAGAAAGATCAAAAAAAAAAATTTAAAGTTGAATAATTAAATTGCAAAATCATAAAAATATCAAATGAAGCACATAAGCTTGTCAGAGATTGATCTAATAGGTGCATTTTTAAGTTGATTAGATTGAACAAGAATCATCAGATCTTGGTGTGAAACATAAGATCTATGGTCAATATTTAAATATATGTTCATCCCAATGATCAAATGGTAAAAATGTAATAACTTGTAGTTAAGCCATAAATTATGATATAGATAATGATATTTATTGTAGTGATCGATCAAATTTATGAAATATGGTATGTGCATCAGAACTAGAGTCTAGTATATGTTATAAATAGTAATGATACCAAGAAACATGGTGGTGGAGCATGAGTTCAATATGTGGAAAGATTACTATTAAATAATATACGGAACCTTAGATCAAATGCTTATATATATATAACATTTGAGATACAGGTAAAAGTTGTTGAAGCTATTTCTATTTATCATTGAGCAAATTCAAATTGAGAGAGATAAGTAGAGAGAAAGAGATTGATGAAGTGTGTCAAATAGATAAACATAGAGACATGAAAGTAAAGAGGTAGAGTGGAAGAGAAAAAAGAGATGAAGTGCAGAGTATGAACAGTTATAGATCAGACTTACAATAGAGAACAAAGAATTGGATTCATTTATGAATCTATATTGTAATCTGGAGTTGTAGCTCCATATAGATATAATTGGTGGGTGACATCATAAAATCTAAGTTGATGCTTAGTAAGGGAGTGGGTGCTTCCTTAGAGTAGGTGATCTTAAATCAAGGGATTAGTATCTCCTTAGGGTCGGTGACCTTAAACATTATAACTAGTAAGGTTCTTGATTATGAGTCTAGATTAGAATGGTAGATTCTAGTAGCTATTCTCATGGTGGTTTTTCTCATATCAGGTTTTTCACGTATATCTAGTGTTATGTCTATTTTTATGTATGTGATATCTACATATAGTTTTAATTTGAATTAAAAATTTAATAAAAGGATTAAGTTAATCAATAAACTGATTCACCCCCTCTTAGTCTGTAATTGTGTTCCAATAATTAGCATTAAAGCCCTAGTTCCTTAAAATAAGCTTAATCAACTCAGGTAGATCTTGGATGGTGAACACAAATGGCTAGTCAAGAAGGATCTTCCTCAAACAAGGCACCTCTCTTTTATGTATCAAACCATGCATTTTGGATCATAAGAATGGAATCATATTTATCTTTACTAGGTTTTGATGTATGGATGTCTGTTGTAAATAGATATACAACTCATGCTACAAATCCTATTGATCAAGCTACCAAGAAGTCATATGAGAGAAATGCAAAGGATAAGAATGTTATTTTATGTGGATTATCTAATTTAGAGTTTTTCAAAGTGATGCACTATCAAAATACACAAGATAGCTAGAACAAATTAAAAATCATCTGTGAAGGTGATGACAAGGTAAATCAAGCCAAGCTATAAATGTTAAAAGGCAAGTTTGAAATCCTTACAATGAATGAAGAAGAGAAAATTTTAGACAAACTTCTCAAAGTAGATAAAATAATCAATGCAATCAGAGGCCTTAGAGAAGAGATGAAAGATTCAATCATTGTCAAAAAGGTCTTAAGATCTTTGCCATCAAGATATGACTCAAAATGCTCTATAATAAAGGAAGTAATAGATCTAGATAAACTCATTATTGATGAGTTATATGGAACATTAACAACCTATGATATGAGAATGGGAGAAACATATACTTTCAAGAGAGAATTTATATTCAAAGTATCCAAACTAGTGAAGGCAAAAGCACCTATAGCTAGATCTAAGGAGACTGATGAAGAAGAAGCCAACTTTGTTAGAGGATTGAGAAGAGGGTATATAAAGTATAAAATTAAGTTACCCTTTAAATGATTTAACTATGGTAAAGTAGGGCATTTTATTTCTAAATTCCCTTGTAATAAAAAGGATAACTCTAATCAAGAAGAGAGTAGTAAAAAGGTGAAACCCCACTATTCCAAGAAAAAGAACTTCTACAAAAATAAGAAAGTTTTGTACATAAAATAAGATAATGATTCAATCGATGACAATGATAGTTTTGATGATGATCATGATTGTGATTTCATGGCAATGGAAATGAAGTCCTATTCATGACAATAGGATCAAATTCTATGGATCAATAAGAAGTTGAAGACTTAGATGAAGGAAAAGAAGGAGAAGTGGATTTAGAATGTGAACTCATCTGTGCTCTAGAATAAATAGATAAGCTAGGAAAAGAGAACTCAACATATAAGAAGCTTGGATAAAAAGAGATTGAGAAAATGTCCAAAAGTCTTGAAAAGTCTGATCAAATGGTGGTTAGCCTAAATACATAAGTTGAAGAGGCTAAAATAATAGAAGATGCAATAAAACTTGAATTACAATCTAAATCTAATGAGTGCATGATGTTAGAAATAGAGATGGTGGCTTTGAGAAAAGAGCTTGAGAAAGCTAAAGGACAACTAGACAAAATTTTGAAGTTGATAAGAGGATCAACCATTCTTGATGAATTGACAACCTCTCAAAAGCCTTCAAAATAGAGATTACGTCTTGGTTATGAAAAAATAAAAAGTTTCATGACAAGTACATTTGATAACCTATATTACAACTTAAAAGTAGAATCAAGAGTAAAGAAATAAAAAGCTTTCAAGGATACAAAGACAGACTCAAAACCACTTGATGTGGATAAAGCCAAAGGAGAAAAGAAGCTTAAAGAAAATAAGAAGACAAAGGTAGCTGATGCATATGGATACACAAAAGTGATAGACATGAAGAAGCCAAAGTTTAGAACATCTCCTCATACTACTCAAATAATTCTATGACCAAGTATTCCTCATATTTCTATAGTTATTGTTATACCTATAATCAGTTTGGTCATAGTTCTATTGATTGTAGAGTTGTACCTAAAAGGGGAACAAATTTTGTGAGTATAAATCCATTTGTTCCCTTGTTAGATACAAATGTAATATGCTATAATTACAATAATTTTGGTCACCTAGATAAATAATGTAAAACAAAATTTGTAAGACCCAAAACACAAAGTAAAAAGAAAGGCATGCCTCCTAGTGTGAACAAAGGTTCACAAGTCTCTGAAAAGGAGAAAAAGAAGCCAAATAAGAAACCTAAGGATGCATGGAAAGTGAAAGATAAATATATGATTTCTCAAACTACACTCCATATCAAGGAACATAATTTGTGGGTAATATATGGTGGTTTCTCAACACATATGACCAGTGATAAGAGCGAGTTCATTAAATTGATAAAATTTAAGGATCTATCAATTTGGGATACAACACTAAAGTAAATATCAAAGGTAAAAGAACCTTGAACTTAGATGTAAAAATGCTTACATATGATGTCCTTTATGTTGAAGGATTGAAACATAATCTTCTAAGTGTCAGCCAAATGTGTGATAATGGATATAAGATCACATTTTATGCATAAGGCTACAAGTTAAAGAAATCTAGAAGACTAGTTGTAGAAGGGAAAAGAATTGAAAGAAATATCTATAATCTTATTAAAGTTAATGGTAATAGATACCTAATAGGAAATATTGATGAGATTTGGTTATGGCATAGAAAAATGGGTCATGTCAACTTTGATAACCTAATCAAAGTGAGCTCAAATAAGTGTGTTAGACACATGCCTAAGATAACCAAACCTACAGACACTACTTGTAAATAATGTCAACAAGGCAAGTAGACAAGGGTCAAATTTCAAACAAAGGAGTATACAACAACAAAGCCCCTAATATTAGTTCATATTGATCTGTGTGGTCCTACTAAGACAAGAGGATCTAAAGGAGAGAGATAATTCATGTTATTTGTATATGATTACTCAATAATGACATGGGTAACCTTTTTTAAGGACAAGTCACTGGCATTTAAGAGATTTAGGATCTTTAGGGCCATAGTGGAGAATGAGATTGGATGAAAAAATAAATGCTTAAGATATAATAAAGGTGGAAAATTCACCTCAAATGAGTTCATAGAGTATTATGAGAATCATTGAATAAAAATACATTACTTTATATCAAGGACCCACATTAAAATGGAGTTGTTGAAATAAAGAATAGGATAGTCAAGGAGGTGGCCAAAACAATGCTAAAATAGTTCAAGTTACTTGATGGATACTAGAGAGAAGCAATCTAAACAACAATATATATATTGGATAGAATTCAACTAAGGGTAAATAGTGATAAAACTCCCTATGAATTATGGTATGGAAAACCTACCTCTGTTAAGTACTTTAGAGTGTTTAGAATTAAATGCTACATCAGGAAAAATGATGAAAATTTGGAAAGCTTTGATTTAATATGTGATGAAGGAATATATCTTCGGTATTCAACCCAAAGTAAAGCCTACATATGTTACATTAAAAGGCTACACAAGATTGTATATATCATCAATGTTAAGGTTGAAAAAAGGTTAAAACATGTTAAACCTAAAAAATAAATCTATAATGAAGAACTATATTTTTAAGAGGGATAAGCTAATGAAGAGCATGAGGAATTAAATGAGAAGGGACCTATAATATTTTTTTAAAAGGATCATCCTATAGAGAAGATAATTGGTAATAATAATGGAGTTTAGACAAGGAGAAGAGTTGTACAAAACAAAGAGCAAGCAAGATTTGCTCTAATGTCTAAAAATGAGCCTAAGATCTATAGTGAAGCTATCAAGGATTAGAATTGGATAAAATTCATGGAAGAAGAACCGAGTTAAATTGAAAAGAAAAAAACTTGGTAATTAGTTTTAAGACCTTTAAACAAGAATATGATAAGTATAGAGTGCATCTTTATAAATAATCTCCATGAGGATGGAACTGTTATAAGAAATAAATCAAAATTGGTGTATAAAAGATATGCACAAGTTGAGGGCATAGATTTTGAGGAAACATTTTCTCTGATTGCTAGATTGGAGGCCATAAGTGTTTTTATAGCATTCTCTATCTCCAATAAATTTAAAGTCTATCAAATAGATGTTAAGTCTACTTTCTTGAATGGGAACCTAGAAGAGGAAGTTTACATAGAACAACCTAAATGTTTTTAGCTATCAGATGAAGAAGATTATGTGTGTAGGCTAAATAAATCTCTGTATGGTCTAAAATAAGCACCTAGAACATTATATTCAAGATTAGACTAGTACCTACAACAACAAGGATTCAACAAAGGATGTACAGACAATAATCTGTACTTAAAATCAAAAGGTGATAATATGTTGATTGTTGTTTTTTAAGTAGATGACATCATCTTTAGTGGTAGAAACAACAAAATGTGCAAAGAATTTGCTATACAGATGCAAAGTGAGTTTGAGATGTCTATGCTTAGAAATTTTTTTTTCTTCCTTGGTCTAAAAGTATCATGAACTAATGAAGGAATATTTATATCTCAAACCAAGTATGCTAAGGAAATGATCAAGAAGTTTGGAATGGAAGATAGAAAACTAGTTAGTACTCCCATGATAAATGGATTCAAGTTGAGCAAAGAGGCTGAGTCCCTTGATGGAAATCAAACTATGTATATATAAATGATAAGTAACTTATTATACCTAACTACATCAAGACTTGATATCATGCAAGAAGTATGCATGGTTTCAAGATTTTAAGTTAATCCTAAAGAATCACATGTCAATACAGTGAAAATGATCTTTAGATATATCAAGAGCACAATTGACTATGTCATGTGGTCTCCTAAAAGTGAATATTTCACTTTGACAACATTTATATATGTTGATTGGGTAGAAAGTATGTATGATAGAAGAAGCACTGGTGGTGGTGCATTTTTCCTTGGAAATAGACTTGTTTCATGGCTGAGAAAAAATCAAAAGTTAGTTACTCTTTCTACAACAAAAAAAAGTATATGGTAGCAGTGTCATGTTGTACTCAAGTCTTGTGGATGAAGCAAACACTAAAAGACATCAAGGTAGAGTAAAAATCACCTATCTCTCTTATTTATTATAATTAAAGTTCTATCAACATATCAAAGAATCTACTAATGTATTCTATAACCAAGCATATATCAATCAAGTATCACTTATTAAGAGAAAAGGTTGCAGATCAAGAGGTCACAAAGGAGTATGTGCCAACTCAAGATCAAGTTGTAGACATATTCATGAAACTTCTTCCCAAAGAATAATTTGAGTATCTAAGATATAAGTTGGGAGTGGTGGCTCCTACATCACATCACTAGATCCTAGTGATGGGGCATGTGTCTAGAGGGAGAAACATAAAAGATTTTTTAATCCATATAATAAGAGAGAAAAGAAAACATAGGTATGCATACTTTTAAAAATTCCTAATGAGTTTATTATAGTAGATTATTGGGAAAACTCCTTTATCTAATAAAGGGGGAGAAACATTTGGACAAACAATGAGAAAGAATCCCTTTGCCATTAATGTCAAAGGGGGAGAAGAAGTGAAAATGCTCTCTATAAGAGTTTGGAGAAAAAGTAAAAATGATAAATAAGATCAGAGCATGTGTCTAAGTTGAGTTTAGGAAAATGTGTCATTACCTAAGGGGGACCAATTTTGGTATTAACAACTTCAGTTCATACTCATTATAAGTCAATGCAATCAATACTAGAGAAGGAGAAAAATATTAGAAGAACAGATCATTTAGTTTACCATCAATGACAAAGGGGGAGAATATTGGAAATAGTATTATCATTTATGTCAAGATTAACATTATGATCATGTCATTGATGTCAAAAGGGAGATCATTGGCATTATGGATGTCAATGATATTTAGGGATGAATATGGTGACTAGAGGATATACAAGGGATCCTATCAGAGGTCAAGGATGATTAGAGTTCTTGTGTGCATGAGTGGAGTTCATCAAATTATTAATTTTTTTCATTTATACATTTTGGGTCTATAACAAGAAAATTGGAATAATAAAGTTGTTGATGGCACCATTGCCACATGTGGATGAGTTTGGGGGAGCTAGTAATATGGTTGTGATCACATAAGTCCCTAGTTGTTATGTAATAGATTTGAAGCCGTGATATGAAGTATGGTATAAGATATAAGGATGAAAATTTGGATATTCAAATAAAATTCACTTAGTTTCCATAGTCAAATCTACAAAAGGGTTCAAGTAGAGCTAAGTAAGCATGTTGATGAGGTCAATATTTACACACATGGAGGTGTTAAGATAAAATGATCATATGGTTTTATTTATTTTTGTGCCTAGTTTATATGCATTAAATATTAGGTCATGTGATGTATGTATCATGATAAAATATATGCATGTGCAAAGTTAGGATCCTAGGCATTTTGACAATGTCAGTCAAATTTATAGATGGTAAGAAAAAGTTGAGTAGGCATTTTTATGATGTCATATATTTCATGTATGAAGGTATCTAGAGCAAATGAATATATGGATAGAATCATATATGTGATAGGATATTATTCACTAAATTATAGGTCATGAAATGATGCACATCAAAATTTAGGCAAGAATAAAGTTGGCCTTCCAAGCAGTTCTAAGAATAGTTAGTGTTGACCATTTTCTCTCCATAGGCCAAAATGGGTCAACCCCCTATAGTAAAAATTTTGTATAGGGTATGTTTATAATGTCATAAAGTAAGTTATAACTCAATTTATGTCATTTAATATGCCATAATAGTTTATTCACAGTCCAGCTTGGTCCTTGTGTCATTTGGTGTCTAAGGGACCATTTTAGAGTCATATATGCAAGTGGCAGGTCTTCATAGTGATCAATGCAGTTAGAGAATGTATTATATTAATAATTTATGAGTAGATGGATAGTGATACAAATACCATATGGGATGTCAATAATGCTTGAAATTATTATGAAAGTGCATATCATTCATTTGGTTCTTCAATGTATTAATCTAGACATTTTGGGTCAAGTGGAATTTTTTTTGAGTAGGTAGTTTGTTGATGTCATAATTACCATGTGTGGATAAGTTAGGGATAAATGATCATATGGACATATTTAAATTAGTTCCAAGGAAATATACACCAATTTTTAGGTCATTTTCCAAAGTGCTTCAAAAGTTATACAGGTTCAAAGTTGGCTCCCCAATCAGATTTTGTAAAGTTTCCCATACTTAGCCAAATAAACTAGACCATCATTAGGATGTCATGTGGGAATGAATGGAACATTAAAATTGATAATTTTATATACATACTTATAATTCTCCCAGAACTATTGGATCAAATGGGTTCATTCATTTTGTCCTCAATAATATCTCCTAAAAATTTGTTGCCTCCATGACTTTTGTGCTTCAATCTATAGGCCTTAAAAGTTGGTCAAAAAGTATAAGACATTCATGTTAATGTCAAGTTAAAGCTACTACATAAATCCATATGATATTAAACTTGATGATTTATAGGACATCAAATACATCTATGAGGATGTCAAATGACAGTCACGTAGATGTCAAGTTTTAGATAGAGTAAAGTAAATCCTTTTGAGCCTAAATTTGATGGTCATGTGAATATCAATGATATTCATGCGAACATCATTTGATGAGAGTGAGGTCATCGATTTTTAATATTTTTAATTAGTCATTAGGTTTTAAATAGTGGGTTATAGTTGATATAATAGTCTACATTGCATCACACATCTTGATCTAATGGTGCAAGATGGGTTAAAGGGTCAGAGAGCTCAAGAGTTTGACATGTGGTGTAAGCGTGTGAGGATAGAAAACTGATAGCAGATCCTAAAATCAAACATGAGGCTACCACATGACATAAGCTAATATATATTTGAAAAGTTAAGGGGAAAGAGTAATGGTTGGTGCTTGATCATTCAAATCAAGATTAATAGAGTGAGTAGAGGTCAATTTGTAAATGATCTGAGTCAAGTACCAACTACCATTAAAATTAAAGGGACTTCCTAGGAGTCAAACACATGATCAAGGTTTGGCTAGAGAAATATTTTAAAAGTGTATTTACCACCATTAAATCTCATTCAAATGAAATTAAAAGGACATAGTGATGTAATCAATAATAAAGGATATAAAGGACCACCATTAGAGCTTAATATGGACCTTTGGTTTGACATTTTTATGGATCATAGGGTCATTTATGTAACTATGTTCACCATTATTAGGACTTGTGCATAGTCTATTTAAACCTAATAGGAAACCAATAGATTAAGATTGGTTTTCTTTCTATAGTTGACCTATAAATGTGGGGATGAGTTTGAGCATGGTCTAGTTGGATGAGAGTTGGGATTTTAAAGTATGCCATGAGGGCATACATGTGGACCCTAATGGTCTCATCTCCAAGAACAACCAAATGAAAAGGACAATTCTCTCCACTTTAGAATGCATCAACAAACTAATCATGAGTGATTAGCGTTAGAAAAAAGTTCAAATATCTTGATACTACCATTGTAATTTCCAAGGAACATCAATGAGGGAATATGTAATTATGTAACCACACAAGGTGACATGTATCAATAAAATGGTATTAATGAACATATTTTGAAGACATAGTTGTAATGGTGGTTCAAATGGAGTTGTGCTCATTTGATTCCTTTTATTAGTTCTAAAATCCCTCTCTCTTGCTCCCCTTTTCTATAAATATATCTCTTGAGCTATTGTAAAGTAGTTCCACTCCATGTCTAGAAAATCCCTATTGGAATGATGCCATACTTTACCTTTGAACATTAATGTAATTCTTATTTTCAATTTTTGAACAATTGTCTAAGTGTGCAAGTGATGTATGGTGATGCTAAGTGATAATTCTCTATCCTTTCTTCCCTTATCAATTTTATGTTTGTGCAAGAATTCTTATTCTAACAAGTCATATAGAGTGTTGTCAAGTGTATGATCATGTCTTTTAAGTGTATAATGATCATTAATGTTTGCAACTAGCTTATGGTTTTCTTACCTTGGATAGATCTCATGCATCTCACCTCTATATTAAAATACTCATGTTAGAGCCCATAGGAATTGGAATTTATTTTGTGTGCCTTGTTTCTTAGTGCAAGAAAATATGGTGGTCATATGGAATACATCTTGGTGTGTTACCCCCTTATATTAGGTTTATTTCATGAAACTTCTAACTCTTTTCCCCTCATAAGTGATCAGTTAATTAGGTGCAATAATTTTAAGATATGTCCATAGAGCTAACCTTTAAATTTAGAGGCTCACTTCCATTATAGGTACACCCACATACCTGGAAGAAGCCTAAACACCCTCTTCTAGGGTTTAATATTTGGTGCCAATAGTTCTAGCACACCTGGTGGGACTAAGGTCTAAGAGAGTGGAAAGATTATTGGTACATCTTTCCTCTATTTGATTTTGGAATCAAGCAACCTATCACTAATGGTGACTCCAAATGATAACTTCTATTTTTAATCAGCTTAGATATATCCCATTGAAGTTTTGATGAGTTTTTACATTTCCTTTAATACATGAGGTTGAAATAAATAGCTATTGTGAATATATCTATCATGGAACTCCTTATCAGACTTGATATAAAAAATAGTATACTCCTCAATAGTCCTATCAAAATGTCTATCATTCCCATGAGCCATGTTAGCCCTATAATCCTCCATTTCCTCCCCCCCCCCCCCCCCCCCCCCCCCCCCCCCCCCCCCCCCCCCCCCCACCCCATATAGATACCAAGCTATTTGATAACCCTATGAGGAAGGCTAACAAGATACCTATCAATAAATACCTCCCTATTAATCCCAATATGAGCCCTATCAACCATACCATGATGCTTATGAACCTCAATGTTAATCCTATGAGGCTTGTCATGAGGAATTAGATGTTTACATAAATTTTACACAAAGGTATTATAAATCAAGATATAGATTCCTATAGATTAAAGTGCAATAAAATGAAGCTAGTCTTGATCCCCATCATTACCCTCCTCCTCCTTGACTCTTTCCATCTTATATCAAGTCCTTGTTAGCATCCATACCATATTTACTAGATCTTGAAGATGAAATGAGTACGTGGGATGATGAGTATGATGTGTTCCCTTATTTTTTGATGAAATGGTTGAGAAGAACTAATCAAGGTTACATGTAAAATTTATGGACATTTGAAAAGCTAGAAGGAACTCAATGTGAAATCAAAGAATAAATGGACTTGGAAAATAAGTGTCTTCAATTCTCAATAGATAGGCTAAGTATGTGGGAATATAAAGAGATAAAAAAATGAACATGTTTTTATTGAAGCATTTCAAGAAAGCTACTAGCAAGATGCAACTCTTGCTTATGTAGATGTTTGTTCTTCTAACTAGCCCAAGATGTCACTTCCTTATGAGCTTACTAGTGCTTTTCTCTTTCTTGAATCCACTGATAATCCCTCTCCTACCTCTCATCCTTCCACTACATCTCATATTCCATCCCCTTCACATGAGCCCATCTTGAGATAAGCAAGTGGAGAGGATGAAATCCAATCTAAAGCTAACCAATAAGATGTCATGAGTGACTATGAAGAGGAAATCACCATAAGGACTCCCTTTGGTGACCACAATCGTAACTCTACCTTCTTGGATGAATAAAATCACATTGAAGATCCTACCATAGATACCAGTGTAAAGCTTGATATGGAAGAGGAACATATTGAAGACTCTTTTACAGTTGTCCATGAAGAATGTGGCAAAGAATTTAAGAGAGAGGAATTTGAGGAAGACTCCATTTCTAATCACGAAGTTTTGGATGACCATCTCAAACATGAAGTGGAATGTACTATCAAATAATAAGGTCAAGTCACTCCTCAAGAAGTTGTATTCCTAAGAGAGTCTCATGAGACTAGAATAGATTAAACAACTTTTGAAGAAGACACTCATGAGGTGGGTGAAAATGACTTGTGGCAAAAATTTTATTTCATATGTCATGAGTTTGATCAGCTTGGTAAGGTTACTCCCCCTCCCAAGAATTCTACATCTGATTTGGATAATGCCTCTAATAAGCATGTTGATGATTATCTCAATACACATGGAGAAAGGTCTCATGTTGTGGATAATTAAAAACTATGTCAAAATCCCAATGCCATATCCAAAGAGTTTGACAAGTTGGGTAAGTCTCTTCCTTCTCCAAAACATTGTATGTCTAATAACAAGGTTATTAATGATACCAACGATCATGTTGACAAGTATTCTATCAAGCATAAAGATTAAGGTCATTATGATGATCAAGAATCTGATGTCATAGAAAAATCTAATGATTTCAGTGCCTAAGATATTATAGACATGGAAAGTGAGGGCAAGGTAGAGGTTGAGGTTCCTCAAGAATAGTTAAGAGACCTACCTGGCATTGATCTATATTTAGAGATATCAGAACATAAAGAAGAGAAGTTTGATGCTCCCAAACATCAAGTACAATCTATCATGGAGGAAAAATTTTCCATGGAAGAAAAATATTATTGAACTCTACAAATGAATCTCTTTCAAGAGCTTGAAGATCTCTGCCAAGTTGAGGGTCAAATACATGAGAAGGTGGAGGAAAATTTTTTCATGGAAAACAATGAACAAGATTGGGTGGACTATTTAGAGATACTCAATGATCTTGAAGAACTTTAAGATAAAGAGAAGCCCAAACTTATTGAGGATACTATGGAAAAAAATTAAATTCTTGTGTAGACACTATAAAACTTCACACGATGGTTCTAAATGTCAAAACACACCTAGATCAGACCATTACCCAACCTTCGACCATGACCTTGAGTCAAGTTAGCTAACTAGCTAAACCAAAATCACTAACCTACCTTTTCACCCCACTTGACCTTTGACACTCAACCATTGATGGTCACCATGATCACCAAGAGTCACCATGACCATTGATGGCTAGGTCCCTACCACTTGAGCACTCAAACTTGGTCTGTGTGCAAACCCAAGCACATCATAATTTAATTCATGCAATGAGCTAACAAATCAATAATTAAATTTGTGTAATGAGTTTTACCCATTTTAAAACCTACAACTCCATCTATTTTGCCTATAAAAGAGAGGAGGAGGTGAAAAAAGGATCCATTCATCTATATACCTAGGAATTTAGCAACGAGCTATCAAGCTATCAACCAATAGTCATTAGGAGCTTCTAGCATCAAAAAATTCTTTACAGGTCTTCCATTTATCAAGTTAGCCACTATGATAGAGACCTAAACCTCTACCAAAATTATTATTTAGGCAACGTATCGTTACTCTACCAAAATTGTTTTTATTCTACCATTAGCCATCAAGAAATAAACTAGGTACATTTTATATTTCTAGTTTTGTTTATTTGGTTTTTGATGTCTCTGCCTTAATCAAACCCTTCTACATAATATATTTGAACCCCCTGACCTTAGCTAGATATCCAATCACTTATTGACCTATTTTTAGCCCTTTTTTAAACACCCTCAGAACCCATAGCAACTATCAATAGTCATCTTAACTATCAATAGTTAGCTTCAACCACCAATAGTTACCCAACTGCCACAGTCACCCTAACTATCGACGGTCACCCTAACCATCATCAGTCACTATGGTAGGAAATAACAAGATATTTCCATCCACTTACCCTCAACCAAATTCCAATTCCTATCTTTTTACCTATTCATAGAGACCCCACCTATTTTCTAAACCTAACCTAACCTATTTAGCATTAGTATCAACTTGCTTATTGCTATAATTAGTCTATTTCCTTTATCAAGCATTTATTTCTTCTTGAATTCCCTTTTAGTCCTTTATATAATTTGATGTAAGTACTTCATATTTATTTATTTCAACTTAATTATTCTAAAAGAGTGGATTGATAGCCTCTTAGTAAGATCACGCTTCTTGGATATAACTCATGCTAGGCAATCCACCTTGCTATCCATCTAATAACCCCTTTGTTTTAGTATATTTATTATCTATAGGTCATTATTCCCAAGACAAAGAGGATATATTCACAATCATTTAGATCACATGCATACAAAAAATAGGTTCTTCTACCATACCCATATTTAGTTTCTTATTTCTTCTTTATCTAGAAAATAAACTAAAATTGAGAAAAACATTATATCACACTCTGTGGGACCCAACATCATCTAGGTGACCTTTTTTTCCTTATTATATGCTCATATAAATAAATCAAAATTTATTTTGGGTATAAAATAAACCTTGCATACATTTATTGCTTGCATGTTTAGCTCACATAGTTAAAATTAAAGGCTAAAGTAATCAATCGTAGCTTTACTTCTTTATCACACATCATACCAAACCACTTAAATCAATCAAAACATCATAAAAAATGACATAAGTCCTAACTAGGGCTTCATCTCCTAGTGGATCACCTTTACCCTTTATATATCTTACTTGGAGGTCATTACCAAGAAGAGAAATGAAAACTTAACTCTCTAGTTGAGTCTAAACTTTGGAAATCGTTATATATTGGCTAAGCACCTGACACTCTTATCACCTCAGTGTGTGAAGTGAGAGGGTAGGCCCCAATACCAAGCCACATATTGATTTCCAACATATATCCTTTTGAGAGACTTAAACACCTAAAACCAAACATAGACTTCTTTTCTAGTACCTATTCTACAAACTAAGCTCTTCTTCACACTTTCCAACTAAGCCATAATCCAAAAGAGATATAAAAGGTACCCTAAGATTTTAAAAAAACTCTAGTGTATGTTTTTGATTACCTTGAAATCTTTTTATTTTGTTTGCTTTGTGTTTGAGTTGTGAGTTTTCCTTTATTCCTTTTTATTCCTCATATGGTTTTTACTAGACAATAATTGAAGAACTAAACCAACCAGAAGCTACCTTCCTCTTCTTATTCCTCCATGGAGTATGATTTGGATGTTGAGGGTTATCCCCATCATTATACCACCCCTATAATGCCTTAGATAGTTGTCCAAAGTGATAAATTTTTTTCCACCTTCCTTGATAACCACCCTACGACCCTCCAACATTACCTCAACACCATATCTTACCACACCCATGCTTTGATTCCTCCTAGTGATCCACCTTATTGTATGCCTCCCCATATTATGGAAGATACCTTTGTTGTGTCTACCTATACCCAACTTATGATCACTCAAAAATCTTCCTCCATTGATAACCCATCCACTACCTCCATCCAAACTCAATCAAAAAACCCAACCAATAACCAAAACATCCTTACATCAACCAATAACCCCTCCAACATAGGTACAACCTCAAATTTTGTTACCCATGATTCACACACCATGGGGATACCTTATATCCATATTTTTACTATTCCCCTTATCACTACAAACCCAAAAATCTCCATTCCACTTCAAAATGTGGTTCTTTTTATACCTTCTACCCTCCTACCTATCAATACCAGAGTTACCACTCACCCACAACCAATTAACCCATCCATACCTCTAACCCAATCCATATCAATTTCATAATCTCTCTATACAATCATACCTCCAAACCAACCCACATCAAATCCTCAAAAAATATATATGAAACCCTACCCATGCTATGTTCCTAATCCACAAGGATACATAGATCCATCTTCCAACCAACCTCTTATGCCTATTAACCCATATGTGGTACCTTCTACCCAACCTCTTGTGCCTATTAACCCTTATGTGGCATCATCATAACCCTTAATGACCACATACCAACATGTGGCATCTTCTCAACCTTCTACCAGTTATCCATATATTGCATCCACCCAACCCCATCAAAACTTACCACATAATTATCAAACTCCCCAACCCCAAATAGATTTGGTCAAAATGTTGATGGATAAAATGACCAACCTAGAGTCTTCTATCTCTGGGGCTCATAAACTCTTATCTTACAACCAAATCTATAATGAACCTATTCACCCATCTATCCCTATCCAACCTTACCCTCATCAATGGTAACTACCCAAATTTTATAAATTCCAAAGCAAGTAAGACCCCTAATAACACCTAATAGCATTTCAACATTCTTGCTACTTGATTACCTATGATGATGTTCTTATCCTTCACACCTTTCCTATGTCTTTATTTGGACCAACATTAGATTGGTATAGTTTAATCACTAAGCACTCCATGTTTTCCTTTTCTTAACTTGCCCAAACCTTTTTAGACCACTCTTCAATCAATATATCTAAAAATGTCTCCATCACCAACCTCTACTCCATCAAGAAATTTGATGATGAACCAATTGTCAATTTCATAGCTCAATAGAGAGTTACTATCAACCATCTCTATTTATATTTACCCCAAACTAAATTTATTGATCTTTTCTCTTGGGCTTATGCTAAACACATCACCCCCACTCCATAGGTTTAAACCTTCATAACCTTTGACTAGGCTTTCACCATAGCACACAAACTATAAATTAGAGCCATCAATGAGGGAATTTTGAAAGTAAGAAATAAAAACTCTAGATTCAAATCCAACGACCCTTACCCATATAAAATTACCAACTAATCTAACCACTCAAACACCAAACCAAAGGCAACCACAAATATGGTTGTCTTTAAAACCACTCCACCTCTGATTGTCAACCAACCTAACCAAACTAACTCCTCTAATCAACAAACCAAAAATAAAAACTAGGCTACCCCAAAATAATACACTCTACTAAGGGAGTCATATGCTTTAGTTTTGGATAAGTTGCTCAAATCCAACATCATAAATCTTCCCCCCATCAAACCTCCCCAAAAATTTGATGCTTCTCACCTTGTGCCTAGTTGATACAATGAGAATGATCTATGTGATTTCCATCAGATCATTAGACATGATGTTATTAGGTGTAACACCTTTAAAACCATTATCTAAAACTTGATTGATAAAGGAGAATTGGCATTGGACAATCCCAATGCACCCCTAAATTAATCACTCAATATCTTTCAACAACCTTTTCCCAATCATGCCCCTTCTACCAACCATGATGATAACAAACCAAAATCATCTCATGCTCAGGAGGTCCATACAATCAATGTAATTATCAGTGAACCTATCATTGAGGAAACCACTACCTCAACTACCTCTTTCTCCACTCCACTTATTAAAGTGGTGGAGTCACCCTACTTTCTTTTGGATACCCAAACAAAGGAAGAATCCAACTCATTTCCTTCACTTGATGAGATAATAGACTTACCCACCTTTTCTTTGATATAAATACCAAAGGAGGCAAACATTTCCATCACACCTTCCTCCCCCATCATAGAATCACCCACTCTCTCTTTGGAAACCATTCCACAAATAGAGATCACCTTATATACTCCTTTCATGGAGGAAATATATTCCTGAATCTTGGAACCTTTCATCAGGGATAAGGGTGAATAAACCATTCCATTACCCAAACCTATGGGCCTAATATTTGAATCTGATGCCTAGGGAACCAAACCAATTTACAAACCCTTCTCTAACTAAGTCTAAATCTTAGAATTCTATCAACCTGATACAGACTGAGCCACCTTTTGGCACCATCTTAGGCTCCCCTATCAAAATAATCATGAACCTTAGACATCACCTTCATCTAACCCATCTTCAATCACACCTACCCTTACACCTATAATCACCTCAATGCCTTCATCAAAAACCTTTTCCCCCAAAATTGTGAAAGAACCATCCAAAATTATAAAATAACCCTACATCCCTCTAATCAAACCTATCAAGAACTTAGGGATACTTACTAATTCTATACTTATCCATCCATATTTGAAATTAAAATTAACCCCATCTAGTTGACCAAAGAAAACATTAACCAAACCAACCAAGAAGGTGGAGCCACCCAAAATCCCACCTAGAACCAGAACCATACCACTCCCTTCCCTCTTACCTTATATCTTGGGGCCCCATCCTTATTCCATCCTAAGAGCTCATCCTTAAATAAAAAAGGTGAATCCTCCCAAAACTACCCAATCTAAACTTCTTCCTTTTATTCTACCTTTACCTACCCCTTCCAAAGCATCAAACTCCCCATCATTTTTAACCAAACTATCTACCTCTACCTACCCACCTATCTCCAAACCTTCATCATCTCAATCACCCACCTCCAAATCTTTCACCTTTAATACCTCCAACTAAAAACCATCCAACACCAAACAAACCCACCTAACTAAACCATTCTACTAATCATAACTCCCATAGTGAAGCCTACTTCTAGTAAAGCTCCCACCCCAAAATCTAAAATCCCGTCACAATTAACACCTTTGCTCAAATATTATTTAACCATTTTAAAAATGTTGTTAAAAAATTCTTCCTTAAACCTACCACATATTAAACCCTTTGGCCCTTCAAGTCCTCAACCATCTTGGTTCAATGACAGTTTAATCTACTCATACCACATGACACCTGGACACGAAATAGAAAACTACAAAGCTCTCGAATAACTTGTCCATAACTTATGGGATGAGGATGATCTATTATTAGATGAACCTCCCTCAATCCCATTATCAATCCAACCACCAAAATAACCTATCCAACACTTACCCACTCTCATACTCTCATCCAATACTGAGGAGGAATTAAAGTAGCCTTCTATCCCAATACTTCTCCTCATCCACACTATCCATATGGTCACCCAATCTCAAGCCCGAAAAACGGATAAGGAAAAGGATAAAGTGTCCATTCCATGGACATATCCTTCCACACCTCAACCTTCCAACCAGACTCAAGCACCTTCAGCTTCATCAAAACCCAAGATATCCATTTTGGGTGCCTCTCCCTCCAACCCTTCTAAATCTATCCAATGAGTCTTTATGAAATAACTTCCCCAAATATCAATGAAGATGAGCCTATAAAAACTAATCAACACCTCACCCCATCACCACCAAGCATTGATAGAGGCCCTATAATCTATATAGGTCCAGTATAAAGACCCTCAACCTCTTTTATCCTATGTTGAAGCTCTTCATCTTTCCACCCTTGTCACATTTAAGGATTTAGAAATGACTTCTATTCATCTTGAAGATCTTGATCCTCCCCTCTTCATCACTGCATACATCAATCAAACCTACATAAAAAAGGTGATGATTGATGGGTGATCTAGTATTAATATTATCTCTTCCCATGTTTATGACCAACTCTAGCTGCCAAAGAATATCATGTTATAAACCATAGTGATCCTCCATTCCTTAATGATACTATGGCCATAACCTTTAGAACAATCATCCTCCACATCTTATTGAGACCTTAAACACTTTTATAGATCTTCTATATCCTAAAAGGCAAGTTCTAATGTAACATATTACTCGAATGCCCTTATATTTTCTCTATGAGTTATGTCTCATTCACCTTACATCAATGTGTCAAGTTCAAACATGAGAGTCAGTTCATCACCATACAAGTTGACCCTAGTCCTTTCATATCTTGCAACATGACATATCGACCCAATGATGTTCTTCTTCCTTGCTCATCCACCTCACCACCAACCAATAACAACTCCACCCCTATCATTGATGAATCTTTAACTAGCTCATCTATCCCTTCTTCTCAGATCCTCATAGAAAACCCCTTGGAACCTATGTTTCAACATCTCTCACTGGGAGAGTATCATATTTTAGCCTTGGATGCCTTCCCTACTCCTCAAGATTATGGGAACCTTGACCATAATCTTAGTTATGATCTCAATATTGGAACCATCATTCCTTTTGGGCTTCCTAACCACCAAACCAAATTCATCTATGGGGGAGTTAATCATCCACTTCTCTCTTCCTCCACCACCTCTTCTACCTAGCCATTTACCTCTAATTTCTCTTATTTGGAAAAACTAGAATTTTCTAAATTGTACCTTCATAAGTGTGCCTGGAAAGGATTCAACATTGGCCATTATGAACATGAACCCCACAAGTTACCTTTGATCAAAACCTAAAAACCTTGTGAGTTATTTGGCCTTAGGTTCATCTCACTAGAAGAACCCACTAATTCACCAAACCCATCACCACCATTGATGAGAATGTCTCATCCTTACCAACCCCATCTAAGATGAAGTTTGAGAATTTCAAAACCATCCCTTATAATTTTTTTTAAGTCAATACCATTATTTTGGGCCCCACAACTTATTAAAAAGGTGGCCAAACTAAAACCTTTCCTCTAATTCATCCTAAAATGGTTGAAAATGATTCTCTTACCATCCACACCATCAAATGTCAAGATGATGATTCAAGTCTAACCTATCTTGGTATAGGGTATTATTCTATCCACAAATCTCTTCCTCTTAAAAACTAAACCATGTTGAATGAATCCACTATCGATGTCAACTTGGGTACTTAGGTTAACCCTCACATTATAAAGAGTGGTCAATCCTTAGATTCCTTAGAACAACAAGATTACTCTTCCTTCCTTCATGACCATAGCATTTTTTTGGTCATATCAAGATATTCCTAGAATCAATCCTTCTATATCTCTCCACAACATCATCATTTATCTTGATGCTAAGCCTATTAGGCAAAAGCTTCAAAAGATGCACCCTCATATCCCCCTTCTAGTCAAAGGAGTTTTAATACCTCTTATCTATCAATTTAATTTAACCCATTGAATATCCCCAATGGGTTTCCAATATCATTCCCATTACCAATCCCATAGATGGACTTCAAATTTTTGTTAATTATCATGACCTCAACCTTGATTGTCTAAAGGATGACTTCCCTTTGTCTAGCATCGACCAACTTGTTGATTTATAGCCAACCATGAGATGTTATCTCTCACAGATTCTTTCTCAAGATATAATAAGATCTTGATTGCCCTTGAAGATCAACATAAGACTTCTTTCATCACCCCATAGGGAACCTTCTACTATAGGGTCATGCCATTTGGTCTAGATAATGTTAGGGTAACCTATCAGTGTGCGATGACCTATATCTTTCATGATCTCATCCATAAAATCATAGATGACTATATAGTTAATTTTCTTAGGAAATCCAAATATCACAAGATCATCTAAGAGTTCTTAAGATTATCTTTGAGAGCCTAATCTATTTCCATGTCTGACTCAACCCCAAGAAATGTGTTTTTAGGGTTATATTTGTAAATCTTCTTGGCTTTATCATCTCTCTTAGAGGAATCAAAGTACACCTTACCAAAGTCATATAGATCCTTAACATGCCACCTCCAACTCACCTTAAGTAACTCCACAATCTATAGGGGAAGCTCCAGTCCATCTATCACTTCATCTCTTAGTTGTCATATAGATATCAACCCTTTTACCATCTTCTCAAGAAAGATACATCTTTTAAATAGACTTAGGACTATCACCAAGCCTTTGACTAACTCAAGTAATACCTTCCTTCTCCACCTATTCTTACTCCTCCTAAAGAGGATCAAAAAATCTAACTTTATATCTCTACCACTGATCATTCCTTAAGGGAAATGCTCACTCACCATGATGAACAAAATAAAGATCAAGTTGTATACTATATAAGTTAAACACTTATAGAGTATGAGACTTGATACACCCATACCAAGAAGCTTTGCCTCACCCTAGTCTTTGTGGCTTTCAAACCTCACTATTACCTCCTCAATCACAAAGCCTTTTTCATCACCAATACTGACCCACTCAAGTACATGCACTCTAAACCATACTAAAACTAGCATATGGCCAAGTGGGTTATGGTTAGAGCTACGTTTGACCTTGAGTTATTATAGTAGAATTCAATTAAAGGGCAAGTAATTGCCAATTAATTGGTCAAAGCACCTTTTCTAGACAACCAACCACTTCTTCTTGCATTTCCAGATGAGTCCATCATGATTCTTTCTCAAGAGGACATCACTTACCAAATGACCATGTTCTTTGATGGCTTGAAATGTTAGTGTAGTGGGGGTATTGGCATTATTCTCATTCCCTTCAATAACTAACCCCTTCCTCTTTCTTTCAAACTTGATTTTGAGTGTACCAATAATATGGCTGAGTATGAATCCCTAGTAATAGGTCTCTAAACCACTCTAGCCTTGGGAGTTAAGATGATCAGTGTCTTTGGAAATTCCCAACTTGTGGTCAAATAGATCAATGGATCTTACCAATGTAAGAAGTCTTGAAATAGTACAAATAACTAGTAGATGTACTCTTAGCATCATTTGAGCATTACCTTATCCAATCTATTTCATGATCTACCAATAATTTTGTGGATAAAATATCTTTCCTTGTTTCCCAAAACCCATTTGTTCCTTCTGATTCTAATCTCTTTGTCACCATTCATCATTTTATCACACCCTCTTATATCTAATCTAACCTCCCTACCATTTGTATTGTGGAGGAATATCCATCAAAAATTTAGTACAAGCAAACCTTTGACTACCTCAACCTCAGCATCATTTCTCTTAGCCTCTCCAAGAATTCTCAAAGATCCTTTGTTTAGAGTACCTATCAATATACCATACTAAGGGGAATCCTTTACAAACATGGTTTCAATGGCCTCCTTCTCTGTTGCCTTCACAGTCATGAAGCTTCTGATGTTATCAAGGAAATGTATGATAGGATATGTGGGGGATGCTTTAGTGGTCTAGCTATCACTAAACATATCCTTCGCCTTGGATACTATTGGCACACCCTTAACCAAGACTATTTTGATTATGTAAAGAAGTGTGCTAAATTTCAATAGCATGCCAATTTACATCATGCACTAGCCTATGGCCTTCAAGGATCCAAGGACTTTTGGCCCTTCTCATAGTGGGGATTAGATCTCATTGGGGAAATCAATCCTCATTCTTCACAGTGGCACCACTCCATCATCAACACTATTGAGTATTTCACCAAGTGGGTGGAGGTAATTCTTCTCATCTCGATCAAAGTTGATAAGATAGTTAGCTTCATCAATCATCATATCATATATCATTTTAGTGTTCCCCATAAGATCATCATTGATAATGGAAAATATTTCAAAAATAAACAAGTCCAAGGTCTTTGTGATGTATTTGGCATCAAGTTAAGATTTTCCTTGCCTTACCATCCATAATCAAATAGATATGAGAAAGCCTCTAACAAAACCCTCAACAAGATGTTAACCAAAATGGTCAATTCTTTTGTTCAATATTGGTACTTACACATCCCCTTCACTTTATGGGCCTATCTCACTAGAATTTGAACCTCTATAGGTGCTACCCCTTTCTCTCTAGTCTTTGGATCAGAGGCAATATTGCCTCTCAAAGTCCAAGTTCCCTCTCTTAACATATCCTTGTAAGACATCATTTTTGATAATGACTATCATCAAGAGTGTCTAATAAAATGTGAGCTACTTGATGAGCATTACATAGTTGTGCTTAACCATTTTCATGTGTATCAAGAGAAAGTCAAGTGTACCTATAACAAGCACCTGAAAGAATGAAAATTCAACATCGAAGACCTCATCTTGAAGGAAAATTAACATGTGATCAATATAGAGGAAAGAAAGCAAGGTAATTTTTATTTCAATTGGCTTGGACCCTACATCATAACACACAAGTATAGATTAGGAACTTATCATTTGTCCTCTTTTGAAGGCAAACTAGAAACTAAGCCTCTCAATGCTTCACACCTGCATCCTTTCTTTTGTTAAATAGGGATCAAACTCACCTTTTGACTAATGTAAGATCATCCTTTGATTTATGATATTTTTACCTTACTCACACCTTCATCCTCTCCCCTTGAGGATAATTGATTACAACATAGAACCATATGATTAACCATCACAATCATAGTCTAATCCTAAATATGGGTACCATGGCTCTACCGATGGCATGGTTCTCATGGATACTTTTCATCCCCAATCAAATGGATTCCCATGGTTATTATCTCTCAAAACCACTCCTTTCACCTATCATTAACCTTCTTATGCTCTAAGTTTTACCCTCATAAAGGTGAACCTTCAAGCTTATATAGACTTTTTCATGCCTAACTTAGCATCAAAACAATTTGGGATACACAAATATCACTTGGGTCAAATATCTCAAGCATGCAGATTGCTCCCTTGAAGGATAGCTACCAAAATAAGCAAATCCAAACTTAGACCACTCCCTTAAAGGATGGCTAAGTCAAATTTGTCAAAGCAATCATTTTAATCTTCTTACATCTATCATATTCACAAACTTATCAAAACAAAGCAATAAAAGGACCCTATATCAAAATAAGAATAAGTTATCTCAAGAAAGTTGCAATCAACTTTCATATATGGCATCAATAGACTTTCCACATCGATCAGTATACACATTGTATTAAGACATGGATTATCTATTATAGTTCTTAGGTTAACTATAGAATGGGAAAACCAACCCATAAGAGGTTACACTACCTTTCACACCTCCTATCATCCATCTCCCCTTCGTATCATCTACAAATCAAGGGATTTCTATATTTACTTGACACAATGTGATCAAGACACCTTTTTACCAACCAATGCATGCTAATGTGAAGCATTCAAAGGGCTTATGTTCCTTAAGCCAATCTAACTTAAGGTTTTGTTTTGTCTTTTGCCAATGAAGAAGCATCATGCCTTTTCCTTATCTTTTCATAATTAGTTCATGTATTCACTTAGACATATGTTTCATGATTTTCATCTATTTTCTCACATATAGTTGGGTTATCTAACTTAATTTATGTGCTATCATCAACAAAATAACTATAAATCATAACAACACCATAAGTATCACATCATCATGACATCATATCCATAATCCTAAAACCACATCACATGTCCATGACCCATAACCATAATAAAAACATCATAACCATATATAAAACAAAGCATCACATCATCATAAATAACATAACCATATCTCATCATAAAATTCATCCACAATCATAAAACCACATCACATGTCCATGAACCATAACCATAATCAAAACATCATAACCATATATAAAATAAAGCATCACATCATCATAGATAACATAACTATAACTCATCATAAACATCATCCATAATCATCACATGCCTAAGATAACAAGTCTACATCTCATAAGCATAATCATAATACATCTAAACATTTAAACCATCAATCATGAAACATAAAATTACATCTATATATCATCATAACATCATATACATCATGTGTCATCAAAATAAAATAGTACATGTAATAATGTGCATCTCTCTCTCTCTCTCAAAAGTTGGTATAAAAATCATATACACTTATACATATCATAACATAACCTATGCCCCTAGGGCACCACTGCCATCTAGTGCTTACCCCCTTGAGGTGCATACTCGTCTTACTACAGATGCAATCAATTAACCTAGTGTCACCACTCTAGCACAACTTTCCAAGCTAGCTCTGTACTTGCCCCATTAGGGATCCATTGGACAATACTTGAAGACTATCACCTCATAATACCATAACTCCTATATAGTGGCTATATACCTCTGCATATCAATGGTCCCCACTAGACTTACTAGTGTTGTTACTACTCCTCTGGTCTATCTCAGAGCAACTAGGTCCTAGGTGACCTAAACTAGTGTAGCCCTTCTTACCCATCATAGTGGTAACTTGACCCTATAATGTCACAACTTGGCCCTATAATGTAGCTACTTTCCCCTGTAAATCTATGACTTGTGCCTATGTAGTGGCTAATACTGCTCTTACCTATAAATCAAGGCCACCTCCCTGTGCTTGTACCTATAGACCCCTACCAACTGGGTCTACATCCATGGGCTGCCTAACCCCATCATCTCATATAAAATCTATTGCTACATAGAGGGCCTGATATCACACCACATAGCCATCAACAAAACCTATATCATCAATCTCTGCTCTAATGGGTAACTCCTCATAATCGAGAACCATCTTCACTAGTTATGGATTTGGAAGTAAAAACTTGACATATTCCCACCTATACCTTATAAATGGACCCAAAATCACTTGTATCAATCCAAAATACCTATGAAACCTATCAAAAGGGATGAGCTCAGTCTCACCCTCTCTCCTCCCAAAAAACCATCTGTAGATTTGCATCGATAAAATGTGCCAAGTATAGTAGGTCCACCTCAAAAAGTTGGCATACAACCTCCAAACTATGTCTCCAACCACCAGGGCTTCTAATGCCCCTCTAAACCAACCATTCACCTATCATTAACCTTCTTATGCTCTAAGTTTTACCCTCATAAAGGTGAACCTTCAAGCTTATATAGACTTTTTCATGCCTAACTTAGCATCAAAACAATTTGGGATACAAAAATATCACTTGGGTCAAATATCTCTAGCATGCAGACTACTCCCTTGAAGGATAGCTACCAAAATAAGCAAATCCAAACTTAGACCACTCCCTTAAAGGATGGCTAAGTCAAATTTGTCAAATCAATCATTTGAATCTTCTTACATCGATCATATTCACAAACTTATCAAAACAAAGCAATAAAAGGACCCTATATCAAAATAAGAATAAGTTATCTCAAGAAATTTGCAATCAACTTTCATATATGGCATCAATAGACTTTCCACATCGATCAGTCTACACATTGTATTAAGACATGGATTATCTATTATAGTTCTTAGGTTAACTATAGAATGGGAAAACCAACCCATAAGAGGTTACACTACCTTTCACACCTCCTATCATCCATCTCCCCTTTGTATCATCTACAAATCAAGATATTTCTATGTTTACTTGACACAATGTGATCAAGACACCTTTTTACCAACCAATGCATGCTAATGTGAAGCATTCAAAGGGCTTATGTTCCTTAAGCCAATCTAACTTAAGGTTTTGTTTTGTCTTTTGCCAATGAAGAAGCATCATGCCTTTTCCTTATCTTTTCATAATTAGTTCATGTATTCACTTAGACATATGTTTCATGATTTTCATCTATTTTCTCACATCTGGTTGGGTTATCTAACTTAATTTATGTGCTATCATCAACAAAATAACTATAAATCATAACAACACCATAAGTATCACATCATCATGACATCACATCCATAATCCTAAAACCACATCACATGTCCATGACCCATAACCATAATCAAAACATCATAACCATATATAAAACAAAGCATCACATCATCATAAATAACATAACCATATCTCATCATAAACTTCATCTACAATCATAAAACCACATCACATGTCCATGAACCATAACCATAATCAAAACATCATAACCATATATAAAATAAAGCATCACATCATCATAGATAACATAACTATAACTCATCATAAACATCATCCATAATCATCACATGCCTAAGATAACAAGTCTACATCTCATAAGCATAATCATAATACATCTAAAAATTTAAACCATCAATCATGAAACATAAAATTACATCTATATATCATCATAACATCATATACATCATGTGTCATCAAAATAAAATAGTACCTGTATTAATGTGCATCTCTCTCTCTCTCTCTCTCTCTCTCAAAACATATACATCTTAGTACATCATCTCAAAAGTTGGTATAAAAATCATATACACTTATACATATCATAACATAACCTATGCCCCTAGGGCACCACTACCATCTAGTGCTTACCCCCTTGAGGTGCCTACTTGTCTTACTACAGATGCAATCAATTAACCTAGTGTCACCACACTAGCACAACTTTCCAAGCTAGCTCTGTACTTGCCCCATTAGAGATCCATTGGACAATACTTGAAGACTATCACCTCATAATACCTTAACTCCTATTTAGTGGCTATATACCTCTGCATATCAATGGTCCCCACTAGACTTACTAGTGTTGTTACTACTCCTCTAGTCTATCTCAAAGCAACTAGGTCCTAGGTGACCTAAACTAGTGTATCTCTTATTACCCATCATAGTGGTAACTTGACCCTATAATGTCACAACTTGGCCCTATAATGTAACTACTTTCCCCCGTAAATCTATGACTTATGCCTATGTAGTGGCTAATACTGCTCTTACCTATAAATCAAGGCCACCTCCCTGTGCTTGTACCTATAGACCCCTACCAACTGGGTCTACATCCATGGGCTGCCTACCCCCATCATCTCATATAAAATCTACTGCTACATAGAGGGCCTGATATCACACCACATAGCCATCAATAAAACCTATATCATCAATCTCTGCTCTAATGGGTAACTCCTCATAATCGAGAACCATCTCCACTAGTTATGGATTTGGAAGTAAAAAATTGACATATTCCCACCTATACCTTATAAATGGACCCACAATCACTTGTATCAATCCAAAATACCTATGAAACCTATCAAAAGGGATGAGCTCAGTCTCACCCTCTCTCCTCCCAAAAAACCATCTGTAGATTTGCATCGATAAAATGTGCCAAGTATAGTAGGTCCACCTCAAAAAGTTAGCATACAACCTCCAAACTATGTCTCCAACCACCAGGGCTTCTAACGCCCCTCTAAACCAATCAATGTCTGATACACCTCCTCCAGCTCTTGATAGCATGTAATCACTCCTCCACTACATAAAACCCACCCTAAAGTCCATCTGGGCATATCTTTCCCATGGTAACCCCATTGGTCTCAAAACCTGGATGTGATCATAGGCTTAGTAGTGTAACACAAACCCCACACTAATGCCATACCTCATGTGAGCTCTAAAACCATAAAGCTCTTTATATATCTAAACTAATAACATAGGCACCCACCAAAACACTATGTGACCTAGTAACATCTCCACCGAAACTCCCAACAATAGATAGGGAAACCTCCCACTACTCAAATCTAGAAACACAAAGTAAGAGATCCCCATCATCATCATAGTCATCAACCTCTAGTCATATATAACCCTCTAATACAAAGGTCTATATCTAAAGCCTCCAGTGTGCCACCTAGTAAAAGCCTAATCATCACCATATAAAAGATCCATGTGCTCATCTCTCTCCTCTCTCTCAATTTGATATATCAATTCCCCTCAAAGGGGTAGCTGTGTGATCATATGTATATCCTCTATCAATATAGTCATCTCATCAGTTAGTAAGAGAAAGGTGTTTGTGGTTAGATCCCATCTCTCGATGAGGGTCATGATCATCGATGTATCTCATGGCATGTGTTAGTAGTGCATCATTTATCTGAGGTTGACTACCTCCATGTGAGCCAAATCCTCATCTATCATCCTATGATGGATTTATATAAATATTTGAGGAATATGATTCCACATATAGATATGATCTTATGCCTTCAAAATTTAATATAGAAAACACACTTAGTTTTCTATAAACTATTTTTCCCATGGATAATGTCCTTTTACCCCAATTCACCTACCTAGTTGCACCTATTTTCTCTATATGAATAATATCTACATCTTTTATTTTAACCTACCTTAAATCCAATCTACCCTTATCATTCTAATACTAAAACACTTTACACTCAGCAATTGCTTTCATCTAAAAAACTTAGCCATTTGATCGACCATCGATGATCACTCTGACCATCGATGGTCATGTCTCTATTTTGCCAAACGTCATCAACCATCAATGGTCAGATATGACTATTGATGGTTGAGTATGATTGTGGATGATCATTGTGTGTGACTATTGGTGGAAAACCCTAACCCTAACCTACCCAAAAAAACACCCTATTCTCATCCCAACTTAAAATATACCTACCTAATACTTACACTATCCTCCCTCAACCAACCCCACCCTTCAAAATTCATTTTCACCCATAAATTCAACAAAAAACAACCTACAACCTAAATACCTAGGGCAAGCCCAAACCCCTCCCCCAAACCAATCTTAAATAAAAAAAATCAACTAAAATAGATAAATCAATCTATTCTACCAAATCAATGCAACCCCTACCTCATTCTTTAACTATCATCAAGGAGGAATCCTAGGTCTTACTACCTAGCCATGCCCCTATCCACCCTATTCCTTGGTCCAACAATCTAGTCAAACTCAACACAAATATCATACTTAACCAATAAACAACTACCTCATTCACACTCTCACATAAAATGCCAAGGATATAGGTATGCATGGGAGTTAAGAGTCAAAAATAAAGTGAGTGAAAATGATTTTTTTTTTCCATTTTTAAACCTCCACACTTTTAGGTTTTTGTCCCTAACCATCGACAGTTAGGGTGACTGCCAATGGTTAGATTCATGACCCCTAACCTTCAACAGTTAGGATGTTAACTTTTTCATAATTTTAGCACACTCACATTAGTGCCCAACTTTATATATTTACTTATTTACCTACCCTACTAACCACATCCATCTTTACATTGGCCATTTTTAGCCCAAACTATTGCATATTTTGTGATGACCTTACCTTGGTCCTTTTGACTACACTAACTAACATTGCCATGTTACACATTTAAATTTGTACCACCTAGTGCACATCAAACCATTTGTGTGTTTTTTTTGGGAGAACTTCCTACCTTATATACCTATGAAAACACTAACCCTATCTAGGAGACTTGATAAGAATAACCCGATCAACTATGCCTAACACTGTGGCTTGGTTACCCCATCACTAATCCTTCTAGATCCAACCTTTATTTTTACCAACCATGAAAACTTAGTCTATGTGTGATCCTTAATATTTACCTTAGTTGACTTTTTTACAAATGTTTGTACTTCAAATACCTCACCCTTTTATCACCAGCCTCGTGATTCATCATAAACTACTTGTCAAACTTGCAATCGATTTGGTTTCACCTCAACCAATTCTGATTTGAGGGGGAAAACCTCTTCCCATGCTTGGGGTAGTCAAACCTTCAACCCATAATCCATTTTTGTTTTACATCTTGGTAACACAAATTACATAACAAAAAAGGGAAAAATGTAGACACTAAAAATCCACACATGATAGTTCTATATGTTAAAACACCCCTAGATCAGACCATTAACCAACCTCTGACCATGACCCTAAGTCAAATTAGCTAACTATCTAAACCAACTCACTAACCTAAATTTTCACCCTACTTTACCTTCAACACTCAACCATCAATAGTCATTGTGATCATTGATGATCAGGTCCTTACCACTTGAGTAATAAAATTTGGTCCACGTGCAAACTTAAGAACATCACATTTAATTCATGCAATGAGCTAACACATCAAGAATTAAATTTGTTTAATGAGATTTACCCCTTATATAACCTACACCTCCATCTATTTTTCCTATAAAAGAGAGGAATAAGATGTGAAAAAAGGATCCATTCATTTAGAGACCCAAGAATTTAGAAATAAGGCAATCAATCTATCAACTAATAGTCATTAGGAGCTTCTAGCATCAAGAACTTCTTTGCAGATCTTCCCTCCAGTAAGTTAGCTAGTACAATAGAGACTCAAACCTCTACCAAAATTATTCTTCAATCAAAGTACCATTACTCTACCAATTTTTTTTCTCAGTATACCATCAACCACAAGTAACAAACTAGGTACATTTCATATTTTAAGTTTTATTTATTTAGTTTTTGACATCTCTACCTGAATCAAACCCTTTTGCATAATATCTTCCAACCCCTTGACCTTAAATGTATCTCTAATCACTTATTGAACCATTCCTATATCCATTTTATAAACACCCTCGAAACCCATAATAATCATTGATGGTCACCTTCAATTATCAAAGGTCACCCAACCATTGACAGTCACCTTAACCTCTAACAGTCACCCTGACCATCGATGGTCACTGTGGTATGAAATAATAAAAAGATATTTCCACCTTATTACCCTCAACCAAATTCCACTTCCTATATTTCTACCCATTAATAGAGACCCCACATATTTTATAAACTCAACCTAACCTATTTATTATTAGTATTGACCCACTTATTGCTATAATTAGTCTATTTCCTTTATCAAGAATTTATTTGTTCTTACATTCTCTTTCAATATTTTCTATCATATGATGTAAGTAATTCATATTTATTTATTTCAACTTAACTATTTTAAAATATTGTATTGATAGCCTCCTAATAAGCTCATGCTTCTTTGATCTAGCTCATGCTAGGTAATCCAACTTACTATACATGTAACAACCCCTTTATTTTAGTATCTTTCTTATCTACAAGTCATTCTTCCCAAAACAAAGAGGAGATATTCATAATCATCTGGATCATGCGTGCACAAATAAATAGGTTCTTCTACCATACCCATATTTAGTTTTTTACTTCTTTAACTAGAAAATAAACTAAAATTGAGAGAAACACCTTGTTCAACTACCATTAGAGGTCATTGTTAAGGAACCATATGAGAAAATTGAGGTTTTTTGGATGCAAGAAGAGTTAATTTACATATCTATCCTATTTGGAGATGTTTAGTTCTCATTGAACATCATGCCAATGAAGTTTTAAAACACCATGAAGAAGATGGAGGCATCAATATCAAAGATCAAAAGGCTACATGTCTCTTTCAACCCTTCATGTCATAAAGCAAGAGAGGTCTCAAGATTCCTCTTTGATCTTGTAGGAAGTTTTAATCTTAGGTTAGTTAGTACTTAGGTTAGTTTTTTTAGGTGTGTGTTTCCCTTCTTATTGTGTTGTGTTTCAATAAGTGCTCTTAAGCACATGTGTGTTTTCTTAGTTCCTTGCTTTATGTTTTAGTTCATGTTATTTCCTATTATTTGGTATGTTTTTTAAGGTAGTTTATGTGTAAAAATTAGTATACATGTGACTCCATATCCCAATGGATAGGATTAGGCAATTGGTCAAGGCATATCAAGCATGCCACCCCTAGGAAATTGCCAAGAACATTGACCATTTTTTCTCTATAGGCCAAAATGGGTCAACCCCCTATAGACAAAATATTGTAAAGGGAATTTTTATAATGTCATAAAGTATTTTATATCTCAATTGAAGTCATTACCTATGACATGTCGGTTTATTCAAATTATAACTTGGTCCTTGTGTTATTTGGTGTTTAAACAACCATTTTAGATTCTATATGCAATTGGTAGGTCTTCATGGTGATAAATGTAGTTAGAGTATGGATCAGGTTGCTAATGGATGAGTAGATGAATAGTGTTTTAGAGACTTTATGGGATGCTAATAATGCTTTAAATGAGTAAGGAAGTGCATAACATTCATCTAGTTATTCATTGTATTAATCTAGATATTTTTGGTCAAGTGGTAAAAATTCTGAGTAGGTAGTTTATCGATGTCATAATTTCCATATGTGGATGAGTTAAGAATAAATGACCATATGGGCCTATTCACATTAGTCCCAAGGACATATGCACCAAGTTTTAGGTTATATACAAAAATACAACAAAAGATATGATTATTCAAAGTGGGCCTCTCAAGCATAATTCTCTAAGTTTTCGTACGTAGCTAATTTGCAAAGAAGCTTGAATAAAGCCAAGTGATCATATTAATGAGGTTATGTCTCAAATATGTGGTAGTTGTAAGAGAAAATGGTCACATGGGTTTATTTATCTTAGTCCCTAGTTGTAATGCACCAATTTTTAGGCCATCCACTAAAGCACATAAAAAGTTATATAGTTTCAATGTTGGCTCCCCAATCAGATTTTGCTAAGTTTCCATACTTAGCCAAATGAACTAGACCATCATTAAGATGTCATGTATGAATGAATGGACTAGTTAACTTTATAATTTTGTAGACACACTTAGAAGGCTCCCAAGACTAGTGGATCAAATGGGTTCATTCCTTTTGGCCTCAAGAACATATCCTAAAGATTTGGTGCCTTTATGACTTTTATGCCTTCAAAGTTGGTTAAAAAGCATAAGACATTCATATAAAATCAAGTTAAAGATACTAAAAAAACCCATATGAGCCTGAATTTGATGATTTTTGGGATGGTAAATACATCCATAAGGATGTCAAATGATAGTCACATAGACATCAAGTTTTAGATAGAGTAAATTAAATCCTTTTAAGCCTAAATTTGATGGTCATGCAAAAATCAATGACAGTCACATGAATTTCATTTGATGAGAGCAAGGACATTAATTTTAAGATTGTGAATTAGTCGTTGTGTTTCAAATAGTTGGTCTTAGTTAATTTAGTGGTCCATGTTGCACCATACATGATGATCCAATGGTGTGAGATGGATCAAAGGGTCAAAGAGCTTGAGAGTTTAACACATGGAATAAGTGAATGAGGCTGGAAAAATAACATCAAATCCTAAAATCAAACATAGGGATTCTACATGGCATAAGTTGGGATAGAGTCAACAAGTCAAGGGGCAAGATCAATATCAATAGTCAACACTTGATCATACATATCAAGATCAATAGAGTGAGTAGAGGTCAATTTGTCAATGAGTTTATTTAGGTACCAATGACCAATCAAATTAAATCAACTTCTTGGGAGTCAAACACATGACTAAGGTCAAGCTAAAGCAAGATTTTCAAATGGTATTTACCACCATTAAAGCTCATTATAATGCCATGAAAAGGACATAGTGATGTATTAAAAAACAAAGGATATAAAATAATACCATTAGAGCTTAATATGGAACTTTAGTTTGACATTTTTTGGCTTGTAGGGTCATTTATCCAAGTGTGTTCACTATTACTAGAAGGACTTGTGCACAATCTATTTGGACCTAATAGGAAAACCATTAGTCTAAGATTATTTTTCCTTCTATAGTCGACTTATGAACATGGGGATGAGTTTGAGCATAGTCTAGTTAAATGAGAGATGACATTTCAAAGGATGCCATAAGGGCATACATGTGGACCCCAATAGTCTCATCTCTAGGACCAACCACATGAAAATGACCCTTCTTTCCACTTTGGCATGCATCAACAAACTAGTCATGAATAATTTAGCATTAGTAAAAAGTTTGAAATAATTTGATATAACTATTGTAACTACCAAGGAGAATTAATGAGGGAATACGTAACTATGCAACCACTTAAGGTGAACTAGATAAATAAAATGGTCTGAATGAGCATATTTTGTAGAGGTAGTTGTAATGGTAGTTCAAATGGATTTATGCTCATTTGATTCCTTTTCTCACTGTCAAAATCCCTCTTTCTTTCTCTCTTTTATATAAATATAGACCTTGAGCTATTATAAAGTAGTTCCACTCCATGTATAGTGAATCCCTACTGGAATGATGTCATACTTTGCCTTTGAACATTAATACAATTATGATTTTTAGTTTTTGAATAATTGTCTAAATGTGTAAGTGATGTATGGTGATGTTGATTGATAATTCTCTATCATTTCTTCCCTTATCCTTTTTGTGAAATACTTATTGTTCTATCAGGTCATATGGAGTGTTGTCAAGTGTATGAGCATGTCTTTTAAGTGTATAATGAGCCTTAGTGTCTGTAACTAGCATATGTTTCATTTACCCTGGATAATCTCATGCATCTCACCTCCATATTAAATTACTCATGTTAGAGCCCATAGGACTTGGAAGTTAGTTTGTGTGCCTTATTTCTTAGTGTATGAAAGTATGATGATCATATGGAATACATCTTGGTGTATCACCCCCTTAGATTAGGTTTATTTCATGCAAATTATAACTCTTTTCCCCTCATAAGTGATCAGTTAAGTAGGTGTGAGCATTTTAAGATAAATCTAAGGATATATCCCTTAAATATAGAGGCTCACTTCCATTATATGTACACCCATATACCTAAAAATGTTCCATGTTTCCCAAACCTAGAAGAGGTCTGAACACCCTCTTCTAGGGTGAAAGATTTGGGGACAACAATTAGCTCTATGGTAGAAGAATATAAGTGAGATTATTAATGTATTTATATCTACAATGCACAAAATATTTAGGAAGATATGATCATATGGGTTTTTTCCTTATCATTCCTAGTTTATATGGTCCAAATTTAAAAATAGGTGGTTGGGTAAAGAAAAAGATATGAAGGTGCAAAGTTAACCTTTCAAGGATATGGAATTGGTCCCCATACTTAGTCAATTCTACACAAGATAAAGTTCAAGCTTATTATAAGATATAACAATTATCACTTAATCATATGTTAAAGATCCAATGACATGCAATTAAGTCAATATGTCAAAGGCACCTATGAGTTAACAAGATAGTGATAAGTGTCACAATCATGGAGCTTGAATAGTAAATCTACAGTGTGGTTCAAAGTCAAATAGTTAATGATCAATGTGAGGATGACAAGTGTCTCAATAGCAATAACTAATAGTATTTTACAAAATGCAAATGCTAATGTCAAGTGTCACATTCTAGATAGCTCATCAAAGATAAAGATTGAGCTTTTTAGAAGATCAAATGATGAGAATATGATTGTGTAATGAAGATCCAATAAAGTGAGTGGACTTAATGAATAAAGTGCTTGATGTTTATTGATACAAAGGTGAGTTAAATATTGATCTAATTTGATGAGATCAATGGAGTGTATTTGTTACAAAGACTCAGGAAGTAGTGAGATGATATTAGGATATTGAGGTTTAACATAGATAGAGATAAAGTTCATGCAACTTTGAATATCTAACAACACATGAGAGGTCAGATAAAAAAGATTAATAGATCTATTTTAAAGTTGAATATTTAAAGTTTGGAAGCATACAAAGATCAAATAGAGCACATAAGCTTGTCAGAGATTAATCTAATAAACACATTTTAAATTTGAGTAGATTGAATGAGGATCATCAGATCTTGGTGCAAAACATAAGATCTGTAGTCAATATTTAAAGTTATGTTCATCCCAATGGTAAAATAGTGGAACATGTAGGAAATTATAGTTAAGCCATAAATTATGATAAAAATAATTAAATTGATTGCAGTGATCGATTAAATTTATGCAATATGGCATGTGTATAAAAGCTAGAGTCTAGTATATGATATAAATAGTAATGATACCAAGAATATGGTGGTGGAACATGACTTCAAGGCATGGGAAACTTATTGTTAAAGATAGGAACTAAAGTCCAACATAACTAAGCATGATTTGTTATCAAAAAAGTGTGAACATAGAGAATATATGGAACCCTATATAAAATGATTATATATATGACATCTAGAATACAAACAAAATTTGATGGAGATATTGATATTTACCATTAAGTAGAGTCAAATTTAGAGAGAAGTAGAGAGAAAGAGTTTGATGAATTCTATCAAATAGATAAATATAGAGTCACAAAAGTAGAGAGGTAGAGTGGAAGAGAAGAGAGAGATGAAGTGAAAAGTATGACTAGTTACAGATTAGACTTGTAATAGAGAACAAAGAATTAGATTCATTTATGAATTTATATTGTAATCTAGAGTTGTAGCTCCATATATATCTAATTGGTGGGTGCCATCAAAAAATTTGAGTTGGTGCTTAGTTAGGGAGTGGGTGCTTCATTAGACTAGGTGATTTTAAATTAGGGGATTGGTGTCTCCTTAGGGTTGGTTCCTTTAAAAATTATAACTAGTGAGGTTTTTGATTATGAGGTTGGATTAGAATGGTAGATTCTAGTAAATATTCTCATGTTGGTTTTTCCCATATTGGGTTTTCCATGGTATATCTAGTGTTATGTCTATTTGTGTGTATGTGATCTCTACGTATAGTTTTAATCTACATTAAAAAGTTAAGAAAATCAATAAGTTAATCAATATACTGATTCAATACCCCTCTTAGTATATAGTTATGTTCCAACAACCTCACATACCATTGATATAACTTATACTCTTTACCAAACTTCCATACCTCAATTGAACATCCCTCAAACTTTAAACTATATTTCCTCTAATTAACCACATGAAATACCTTGATAAACAAACACATCACCTAAGATCAATCAACTAATTTAAACCAACCTAAACCAAAAATAACTTATCAATATAAATTTCATTGTGCATCTAACCCCATTGAAAAGTTAAGAAAATGAGTAAGTTAATCAATATACTGATTCAATCCCCCTCTTAGTATATAGTTATGTTCCAACAACCTCACATACCATTGATATAACTTATACTCTTTACCAAACTTCCATACCTCAATTGAACATCCCTCAAACTTTAAACTATATTTCTTCTAATTAACCACATGAAATACCTTGATAAAAAAACACATCACCTAAGATCAATCAACTACTTTAAACCAACCTAAACCAAATATAACTTATCAACATAAATTTCATTATGCATCTAACCCCCTTCAATGGATTTATTGAAACATTATGCACATTTATCTAGTAATCCTCTAAAAGGTTATGGATGAAATTTATGGTCAAATATATTAGTATTTGTGAACACAACATGGTGTTATATCACACTATTTATCATTTTATTACATTATTTGGATCAAATTTGTGATTAATTTATATATCTTATATTTTTGATCATTTTTTAAGACCGAAGACATCAACCACTTGACCATCTCTCTTGGAAGAAGATAAGTCTATTTTACCCTGATAGTTTATTAGTCAAACATGATTTAACTCATCTCTTTTTACATGAACCATTATATTATGATTTTTATGTTTTATATGGTTTCATTCTCTTTAGATTTCTCTAATGGGTTATTCTCATTTTTCATCAGTTCAAACTTATGATTATGGTTTCAATTATTTCACATGGGTTCTTTTATTTATTATTTGATGATTATTGACTACTTTCAAAATCAAATAAATGAAATTATTTTTATGACCTGGTTATAACACCTGCATTCCCTTAGTATGTTATCTTTACCATATGATTAGTTAACAAACATTGCTTCTCATTATACTACCTATATGCATTGATCTATTTGACCTCCTTTTTTCCTTTATTTATTTTCATGTATTAAACATACATACGGTTAAAACTTAGGATTACATACTAGTTCATAGGTAAGCCTGATTTATTTTGTTATTCATATCTCTCATTACTTAGTATCCTATAGCCAAAGTCTAAATATCATTCATGTGTTTCAATTTTATCACTCATGTTGGTTATTCCAAATATGTGTGGAGGAGGAATCATAAAATCCATAAAAAGGTTAAAATCCAAATCAATTAAATAAAAGTTAATGATCAAAAAGGAAAATATAAAATACAAAGTCTAATCACACCAAACAATAGGATTTCCTATTTTTAACACATCTCCTATTCCTAATCAAAGCTCAAACTCTATAGTTTTCCTCATGATAGAGCCAAGGTCCATTAGAGTATTGCAGCATAGTAGATTGGGATAGGAGAATAAAAAATATATAGTACTACCTACTTTATCACAAAAGTACCCAATCTTCACAATAGACTGACAGATCTGTAAGGGCTCCTAAAGAATGAGGAACATGTTGTGGGAAGGTAGGTCCATTTTACTTTCCCTATTTATATAACCTTTATGAATTAATATTAGTATTCCACCTATTTTCCTATATAACTTTATGCTTATTGTGAGTAGGTATCCTCTATATTTTAATGGTCACTAGACTCCTAGTGATTTCCTTCTTACTAAGTATGAATCATGTTTACTAAGGTTTTATTATAAAATCCTATGTCATTCTTTTTACACTCCTTATTTTTAGCCATTTTGGCCCACATAACAAGTTTTTTCCTAGTTTGAATAGATGAGTAGGGTCCCAGTTCATGAATGGATCAGGTGGCTATGGGCAAGCTCAACATTTCAAGTGGAGGGATCCAAGCAGGTCTAAAAGAAGCCAAAGTTTACACATCTTTATCTTTTGGGCCAAGTGTTAGCATTTAATTTTCCTTGGTAGAAGTTTTCCACAAAAAATCCATGGCAAAAGTATAATGATTATTTCTTTTAGGAGTTTTTCTTTCAGCTTTTTTGTTCAAGTACATGGAATTATTTTGGATATTTAGTTTGAAGCAATTTCCCTAAAAGGTCAATTTCAATTTTATTGATGGAATGTTTTCAAAAGCCTGAAAGGAATTTTCTCAGAGAAATGACACTCACAACTTTATTGAAGGGTTATTTTCCTTTGTAAAGGTCCATTTGAACTTTTTTGAAGGGTTCTTTTCCTTTGGAAAAGTCAATTTCAAAAGTTTCAAGGGTTTGTTTCAATTTTTATAAAGGGTCATTTCTTTCAGCCGAAGGTTCTTTACAAGTTTTCTAAAGGTTCTTTACAAAATTTACAAAGGGTAAGTGGGCAATTAAAAAAATCCAAAGGGTCACTTTCCTTTAAGGAAAGTCCAGTTAAAGAAAAAGGAGGGGATCTTTACCTTTGGAAAAGTTCTTTTCAAAATTTTCAAAGAGTTCTTATCAAAAGACAAAAAACTATACAAGCTTTCCAAAGGGTTCTTTTCCTTCAAAAAAGTCAATTTCAATATTTATGAGGGTCCTTTTCAATAAGTCTAAAGATGTAAATTCCTTTAGAAAATTTTTCAGAAGGAAAGTGTTAAACAAATGTTGAAGGAAAGGAACAAGGGAGAAAGGAACGAAGGTAAATTTTTTTGAAGGTTCTTGTCAACTTTTTTGAAGGGTAATTTCTTCAGGAAAGTTCATTTTGAAGGGACATTTCATAAAAACCCAACAATCAATTACAATTTTACTAAAAGGTCTATTTCATATATTCCAAAGGGTTCATTCAAAGTTTTGAGGGATTGTTTCATTTTTTCTTATGTTCTATTTCAATAATCCTAAAGGGAATTTTCAAAAAGACGAAGGGTTGATTCTTGTAGGTAAGTGACAAGCAATTTTTTTGAAGACATGAATTCCTTTGGACAATTTGTCTGAAGGAAAGGATGAAGAGACAATTCCTTCGAGATAATTGTCTATGGGAAAGTGATAGAGAATTTTTTTTGAAGATAAATAATCTAATTAATGGTTCAAAGAGAAAAATCTTGAAACGATTCCTTTAGGAGAATTGTCTAAAGAAATAGTCCAAAGAGGAAAGCCACAAACAATTTGTTCAAAGAAATAATTCCAAAGAATGGCCCAAGAGAAATAGATAGAAATAATAGCCTAAAGGAATTAGCTCAAAACAAATCAATGGAGAAATATTAGGTCAAATGGTCATCAAATCCAATGGGATAATTAATCAATGAAAAGTGGCATAAGCACATTATATGGCAAGTAGATCAATGTGGTCTATAGTCTCACATGCAGAACATGCAGAGTGACCCAAGCTCAATTATACACATCCAACATAGCATGAACATGTAAAAAACTAATAAAGATATTGTTTTTTTCATATATAATAGGATCTATATTCTAGGACATGCAACTACTTCAAGCACGACCCTCTCAGTTCCAAAAGGGAGACCCAAATACATGAAGGGATCGAGGAGTTTAATGGTGGAAGGTCATTTGGAGTTGATTGGTCAAAGCATTAGTTGACTATTTTTTGAATTCATGCTTATTTATTAGTCATCTCATGCATTAAATGATCAAAATCAGCATCAAGTTCAATCAAGAGGCATATTATTTTGAAGATTGTGGCATAGTTTTCATGCATGGAATAGACTAGTCCAAGATGAGTCCACTATTCATTTTCAATGCCAAAGAGTTTTTCATGCAAAGAATAAGACAAAAAGATATTATTATAAGGCTTGGTTATTCTTGGATAGCTCAAGTTGGACTTGTGTAATGTGGGGGTTGATCTCCTCTCATATTTTTAGCACCAACCTCTTGGTTTTTGTATGTTTTTTTTCTATATAAGTTAGATTTTCAATCTTGAATTATCATCCCTCTTTTGACAAGACCAAATTCTACAAAATATTGAGTTTTGTAACCTTTTAATATAAATATAAAGATTATTGTTTTAAAATTCTAGACTGCTGGTATAATGTATTTATGTGAGTGATTTGGATAAGTGATAGAATTTTTCTTCCTTATCAAGTATTGATTCTTACCTAGTTACTATCTGATCAAATTATGTAGATCATGTTCTATGTTTAATGTCTTTTGGCTAAAGTTATAGTGGATATAGTTGGTTGGTTAGTGCCTTGAATCAGGTATATTCCATAATTTCCCTCAAGCTTTGATGACTAGATAAATTCTTTTCATGAAACACTTATGCATAGGAGTCATTTGGAGTTGAATATTGTCTTTTTCTTGTCTAATAAGTGTTTTTAGAAGCTCAAATTGAGTGGATGAACCAAATATAGGTGTATCACCATCATTAGATAGGATTTTTTCTTTAGTTTTATTTATTTCCTTTTCCTGATAGTTTGTATCATAGATTAGAGATCCTAATTGAGACACCAAAGGGAGCTAACCCTTAGAATCTAGAGACTCAATCCACTAATTAGGACACCCATAGCCTAGGATTGTTTCCATGTTTTAGCAGAATGTGAAGGCATAAAACTACCTTTAAAAGGGTGTGATTTTTATTTAAAATATTTTTTGGCATGCCTAATGGGACATCAAATAAATTCTTTGCATATTTGAAGAAATTTTGCAGTAGAAGAAGATATTCATTATCATCAACATTTAATTGTAGAGCTCATAACATCATTCAGGCAATTCATTCATACCAAAGGTTACCACAAGGTCATAAATTAAAGGTATTTATTTTGAATTTATATCATATAATATTTCAAGGTTTAAGAGGGAAAATCCATATCCTCAAAAGAAATATTCATCTCCTAGTTAACATATTGTTTTAGACACTACAATCCCCACTTTCCAAATGGACATAAAAAACTAGGTGTTTATTCCATTAAATAGAGGTATCCCATTGAATTTATGCTATTTTTATGACATTATTATATCTTCTCTCAAGAGCATCCCATTCTTCTCAGGAGAAAATCAAACAACCCCTATTGAGCATATCCAAGATGTAGCCAATCTTTGTTCTGTCTATAATGTTGTTGAGGATAATGTTGTTATTAGATTACTTGATACTTCCTTTAAAGGAAAATAATTAAATTGGTATAGAAACCATCCACTAAACTCCATTTATATCTAGGATGAATTAGGTGAAGCCTTGGTCAATCAATTTGAGGACAAATCTAATCATGTCTCTTTGGTAGAACAATTAACTGCCACAAATAGAGCTCCCAATGAGTTCATGTCTAATTTTAATCTTAGATTCCAAAATACATGGATCAAGATACCTATGTTTATTATACCATCTCTTGAATATGTATTTTATTATTATTTTAAATCCCTTAACTCTGACATTAGTGTGATGATATAGTCAATGGGTGGTACTACCTTGCCAGATGCTTATGAGGTTTCAATAAGGGTAGAGAATAGTTTGATACAAGCTATTAGTATTTATCCAAGGCCTCTAATGCCTATATTTATATAATTTAATTCTATACCATCCCCTCAAATTCCTCAAGTTCCATCCTTATCTCCTATTCCATCACCTCAAGCTCAAATTGTAGCCCCTACTAGTCAAGCTAGTGGGATAGGAGAGTTGAAAAGGTTTTTACAATCCTTTAAGAATTAAATATTGAAACTCAATAAATAAAAATTTTAGGGTAATATTCCCTATTATCAACAAAACTAGACCACCTATCAGCTCTTCAAAGATCAAAGGCCTCTTTATCAAGATTTTATAAAGAACAAACCACCTTATCAAACATAAGGAGCCATAACTCTAACTAAGCCATATGCTACCATTGATATTAATGATATTTACACTTAAAATGACATTTTTCCCACCCTAACTCAAAATAAATTGATGCAAGATTCAGGTTGGCAATCCTTAAATCTCAATGGTGCTCAAAACTAAGCCCTGGTATTACAAACCATCACTATGTCGTAAATGACACAAGAAGAGTTTTATTTTCAAGGACGTCTATACCAAGATATAGGTTTGGAATCACAAGGAGAGACTCAAAAAGTTCAAGGGAAGATTGATGCCATTAATGTAAATTAGCAAGTGGATGATCATGTTTCTTTTACTTAGGGTGTTTAAACTAACAATTCAAGTGGTCAAGTTGCAGTTATAACTAAAGGTAAAAGAAGAGCCATTGATGAGATGAAAGAGGTGAAAAAGGATTAAATTACTCCTAATTTTGTTTCTAAGAGTAAAAAATAACATATTTTTTCCCCTAAAACTTAGAAAAATCAAAATATATAGGTTAGTAAAGTTCATCAACTACATCTAGTTCGTGAACAACTAGTGCTTCAAAAAGTGTAACAAAGGTTAGTGGATCTCATTTCAGTATAGTGGATCAAATAAAGAAGTATAATATAAATATTATTATGTGGGATTCTATTTCCATTCTAGGACAAAAATATATGCTCATCCAAGAGATTTCAATTGTCAAATTATCTCCAAAATTAGTTGGGAAAGAAGATGTCTTAACTAATTCAGATCAGCCAACTAAGCAATAAGTAAAAAAAGTAAACAAGATGAAAAAGGTGGAAATAAATAGGGTAAAAAAAAAAAAAAACTCCTCCTTTCTACCTTTATTTGATAGTAGGTGATACTTTGGTTCATAACTATATGGTGGATAGTGGAGCTAGTAGTATAGTCATGCCTAAATAGATTGTAGACAAGCTTGGCCTTGTCTATGATCCAAACACTAAGGGGGTATTATAATTGTATGGGTCACAAAAAAATATGGTAGGTATCATCAAAGGTCTAAAATTGACATCACATGCTTGTCCCAATGTTACTATTCAGCAAGATGTTGTTGTGGTAGACTTGCCTCCTTACTTTGATAAGTGCCTTTTGAAGGACTTCACCTCAAATATTGGGATATATTTATCAGCTAATTGGACTAATTTGATATTCAAAAATAGGTATGGTACCAAGGTAAAAATTCATTATGAACCTATTGCACATTTACATATGGATCTATATATGCCAAGTGTTGTGAACACTTATTGTATCATCTCAGATGATGTACTAGAAACTAGTGGAGTAGAAAATGGATCACCTTTGGATGGAGTTACAGATTTGTTTCTTGATGAGTGATATTTCACTTTACATGAACATGATACTTATAAGTGGATTGAAGAAGGACTTGGTGTGTATTTCCTTCATGAGAATGATGTACCAATTCTAGCCATGGTTAATGATGATGAATCTAATGAAGGTTTATGGCAAGTATACTTTGATGGATCAAGGACTAAACATGGTACTAGAGCTAGAATGATGTTGATTTCTCCAAAAAATTAAAGGTATTTCTCTTTTATTAAGTTTTACTTTAGTTTTTCAAATAATGTTGTTGACTATGAAGCACTAGTTCACTGTTTGCAGTGGATTAGGAAGAACAAAGTCAATTCCTTGCAAGTTTTTAGTGATAGTGAACTTATAGTTAACCAAGGAAGAGGTTTTAATATATGCAAAAATTTGATGCTTAAATATTACAAGCATATAATATGGGACTTACTTGAATATTTTCAAGATTTTAACATTTAGGAAATAACAAGAGCCAAGAATAAACATGTAAATGTGTTGGTTTCCATTGGATCACAATTTAGTATCCTAACTGATATAAAAAGTGAGAAAATTTAGTTACATATAAAGGTGGTTGTAAGGCCTTATGTTCTAGATAATCATGATAATTGGCAAGTTTTTAAAGATGAAAATAAAATTGTGAGATTCTTGCAAGAGGAGGCTAAGTTTTCTTCAAGAAACCAGTCAGAGTATTTACAATATTATGGTGATCAAAATGTGCAACTAAAAAAAAATAACTTATACAAGGGACTAGTCACAATAGAGAACATTTTTAGTGGTGATGACGAGTTAAGGAAAGAGAAGTCATCCTTGTCAATAAAGGAAGAACATTATGCCAATGTAGAGATTACCGCTGGTAAGATTTTGAAGTTAGGTAAGGTATGCACTCCTTTATAAAAAGAAGTTTTCATTGAGTTATGTACAAGTTTTGCTGATATATTTGCATGGAAATATAGTGATCTCAAGGGATTTGACCCAAGTTTAGTTCAACACACTATTGAGATAGAGGATGAAACAAAACCAGCGAGACAAAGATAAAGGCCCATTAATCCCAAGCTTGAGAATTTGATGAGAGTTGAGCTTCACAAGCTCATAGAGTTAGCTATTATGTTTCCAATCAAGAACTCAACTTGGGTGGCAAATCTTGTTCTGGTATGGAAGAAAAATGATGAGATTAGATTGTGTGTTGACTTTTATGATTTGAACATCACTTCACTTAAAGATCAATATCCATTACCATCAATGGAAAAAAAAATATAGTTGGTTATAGGTTTATAAAGGTTTTATTTGTCAGATGGATATAGTGGCTGTAATAAAATTTTGGTCAAAGAAGAGGACCAATTTAAGAAAGCTTTCATAACCAATTGGGGATATTTGCATATAGAAAGATGCCATTTAGTTTAGCTAATGCTAGATAAACCTTTTAGAGATCCATAGATATGGAATTCTAAGGCCTTATTAACAAGTTTTTACTTATTTATTTGGATGATATAATAGTATTTTCAAAGAATCTGAAGGATCACATGGTTCATCTCAATCAAGTGTTTGAAAGGTGTAGGCAAGTTGGGGTATCTCTAAATCCCAAAAAGTGTGTCTTCTTAGTTCATGAAGGTAATATTCTTGGACATGTTGTTTCAAAGCATGGTTTAAGTATATATTCTGAAAGGGTAGACTCCATTCTTACACTCTCCTTGCCTAAGCACAAAAAGCTATGCAAAGCTTCTTTGGGAAAATCAACTTCATAAGGAGATATATTTCAGATTTTTCTATTTTAGCTAAGTCACTTATAGCCATGCTAAAAAAGAATCAGAGCTTTAGATAGTAAAAAGAAGGAGTAAAAGGTTTTGAAGATATTAAAAAGTCCATAGCTAGTGGTCCTACACTTGTAACTCTAGATTTCACAAAGGATTTCATTTTGTATACATATGCTAACATGGACACCATTTCATGCATTCTTATGAAACAAAGCCATGAGGCATTAGAGAAGCTAATATATTTATTCAATCAAGGCTTGGAAGAGTATGAACCAATGTAATATTTTGTTAAGAAACATGTACTTTCAGTTATAAGGTCTCTTAAAAGGTTTTTTTACTTGTTAACTAACAATAAGATACACCTAATGGTTTCTCATCCAAGCATCAAGGAGTTCCTTTTGAACAAAGATATAAATGAGAAGAGAGCTGGTTGGATAGCCAAGGTAATAGATTATGATGTGGAAATTAAGGTCACAAAGCTTATTAGAGGCAAAGGACTTTATGAGAATCTAGCTCAAGACTTGTAAGAGACTAATGAGGTTGTTTTGGTGTCAAATGATGAAGAGGTTGTAGTTGGTCATACCTCATCTTCCAACTGGTTTCATAACTTGTTAAGCTATCTCCAAGATGGAATTTATCCCTCTCATATAATTTTTTTAAAAATAATATATTTTAGGTTGTAATCAATTCCATTTTTGCTTATTGATGGTGTTTTGTTCAAGAAAGATATTAATAACATGCTGCTAAGATGCATAGAGCCAAGCCAAACTCAAAAATTGATTGAAGAATTCCATGATAGACATGGTGGAGGACATTTTTTTTGAAAGAACTAAAATCCTTAATATCATAAGAGGTGGGTACTATTGGCCTATTATATTGGTGATTTTCATGCATGGGTTAGAAAGTGCAAATAGTGTGCTATGTTTGTAGGAAAAGTGAAACTTGTAGCATTACCTCCTCAACCAATTGTGGTGGATCAGACCTTTGTCCAATGGGGATTGGATTTTATTGGTCTCATAAATCATCCTTCAATTTTAGGACATAAATGGATTCTAAATACTATAGATTACTTCACACATTGGACAAAAGCAGTGGCATTGAAAGAATCAAATGAAATCAATGTTCTAGATTTCTATGAAGGTTTGCTTATTAGATTTGGAGTTCCTTCAACTATTATTTTTGATAATGCAATGTGTTTTATGAGATATAGGATCATCCAATGGGATATACAACATGTAATTTATCTTAGCACTTCATCAAACTATTATCCAAAAGGTAATGGCCTTGTTGAATCTATAAATAAGAACCTATTGAAGATCATAATAAGGACTATTGAAGACAATCAAAGGTTATGGAATATTAGGTTGAAGTTAACTCTATGGGATGATATGATCACCTATAAAATATCAATACCCAACTCTCCATACAAGCTATTAAATGGTATGGAAGAAAGGTCACCCATTTCTCTTGAGTTTATTTCTTTAGAACTAATGCATCAACTTGAGTTGTTAGAGAATGAGCTTATGGAGATCAGGTATGCTGAGATTATAGAGTTGGAATAAGTAAGAAATCAGTCCATGCTAGCCATGGAAATTCATCAAGCACAAGTGAAGAGAGCCTTTGACAAAAGAGCTTCTTTATGAAGTTTTAAATAAGGAGATATGGTCCTCAAATGGGATGAGGATCGAGCTAAACTAGGAAGGCACATAAATTTTGATTCTCTTTGGAGTGGCTCATATACAATCTCTAGTTATAAATCTCACAATGTCTTCCATCTTACAAAGATGGATGGTGAAGAGCTTCCAATCTTAATCAATGGGATACATTTGAAACATTGCTACTGAAGAGCTTGGCTCCTTGTATATAGTTAGTTTGTTTTCCTCCAAGTGTTGTTCAGTCACATTAGTTTAGTCCTATTTTGTTCTAAATAAGTGCTTGTTTACACATTTTATTATTTAGTTAGTTTTCCTATTTTGTGTGTTTTCCTTCTTATTTTGGAGGATGAAGGTTATCTCATGCCAAGTTAGAAGAGAAATTGTAGTCATGGATCAAATATATCGTTTCTTTGTAAATTCATTTATCATGTATATGGTCTGGGTTCTCCAACCATAGCAGGCATGCTTCCCTATGAGTCGATAGAATTATTGGCCATTTGGACCACATATCAAGTTTTTGCTTAGTTTGAATAGATGATTAAGGTCCTAGTTCATGGATGGATTAGGTGGATATGAGCAAGATCAACATTACAAGTAGAGGGATCTAATCAGGTCTCGAAGAAGCCAAAGTTTACACATCTTTAACTTTTAGGCCAAGTGTTAGGATTTAGTTTTCCTTGGTAGAAGTTTTCCACAAAAAACCCATGGTAAAAGTACAATGCTTATTTCATTTGAGAGTAATTCTTTCAAGAGTTTTTGTTTCAACTTTTTTTTTCAAGTACAGGGAATTGTTTCAGACATTTGTTTGAAGCAATTTCCTCAAAAGGTCAATTTCAATTTTCTTGAAGGAACCTTTTGAAAAGGCCAAAAGGAATTTTCTTGGATAAATGACACTTAAAACTTTCCCAAAGGGTTCTTTTCCTTTGGAAAGGTCCATTTCAAGTTTTTTAAAGGGTCTTTTCCTTCAGAAAAGTTAATTTCAAAAGTTCTGATGGTCTGTTTCAATTTTTTCGAAGGGTCATTTCTTTCGACCAAAGGTTCTTTACAACTTTTTCAAAGGTTATTTACAACTTTTACAAAGGGTAAGTGGGTAATTACAAAAATTTAAAGGGTCACTTTCCTTTAAGGAAAATCCATATCAAGAAAAAGAAGGGGCTCTTTACCTTCATAAAAGTTATTTTCAACTTTTTTGAAGAGTTCTTATCAAAAGATATAAACCTTTACAAGTTTTCCAAAGGGTTATTTTCCTTTGAAAAAGTCAATTTCAATATTTTTGAAGGTCATTTTCAATAAGTCTTAAGACGTAAATTCTTTTAGACAATTTATTCGAAGCAAAGTGTCAAATAAAAGATGAAGGAAAGAACCAAGGGAGAAAGAAATGAAGGAAAAAAAATCCAAAGGTGCTTGTCAACTTTTTTGAAGAGTAATTTCTTTAAGAAAGTTCATTCTGAAGGGACATTTCAGAAAAACTTGACAGTCAATTATAATTTTGCCAAAAGGTCTATTTTATATATTTCAAAGGGTTCATTAAAATTTTTGAGGGATCATTTCATTTTTTTTAAGGTCCATTTTGAGAATCCTGAAGGGCATTTTCAAAAATATGAAGGGTTGATTCTTTCAGGGAAGTGACAAGTAATTTTTCTGAAGACATGAATTCCTTTAGACAATTTATTTGAAAGAAATGATGAAGAGACAATTCCTTCAAGAGAATTAGCCACAGGAAAGTGACAGAGATAAAAGTTTAAATATAAATAATCTGATGAATGGTCCAAAGAGAAAAATCCCAAAACAATTCCTTTGACATAATTTTTTGAAGGAATGGTTCAAAAAGGAAAGCCATGGATAATTTGTCTAAAGAAATAATTCCAAACAAAGGCTTGAGAGAAATAGACAAAAATAATAGCCTAAAGGAATTAGCTCAAAACATATCAATGAATAAATATTAGGTCAAATGTATAGCAAATCCAAGGGGCTACTTAATCAATGACAAATGGCATAAGCACATTCTATGGCAAGAAGATCAACGCGGTTTATAGTCTAACATGCAGAGTGACCCAAGCTCAATTAGATCCATCTAGCATAGAAAAAACATGAAAAAAACCAATAATGATATTATTTTTTCCATATATAAGAGTATTTATAGTCTAAGACATGTATTTTCTTCAAGAATGACCCTCTCAGTTCCAAAAGGGACACTTAAATGCATGAAGGGTTAGAGAAGTTTAATGGTGGAAGGTCATTTGGAGTTGACTAGTCAAAGCTTCAATTGACTATTTATTGAAGTCATGCTTATCTCCTAGTCATATCATGCATTTGATGATCCAACTCAGCTTCAATTTCAACCAAAAGGAATATTCTTTTGAAGATTGTGGCTTAGTTTTCATACATGGAACATATTAGTCCAAGATGAGCCCACTATTCATTTTCAATGCCAAAGAGTTTTTTCATGCAAGGCATAAGACAAAAGGATATTATTATAAGTCTTGTTTATTATTGGATAGCTCAATTTGAACTTGTGTAATGTGGGATTTGATATCCTCTCCTATTTTTAGTGCTAACCTCTTAGTTTTCGTATGCTTTTTCTATATAAGTTGTCTTTTCAACCTTGAATTATCATCCCTCTTTTAGCAAGACCAAATTCTACCAAAGATTGAGTTTTGTAACATTTTTAGATAAATATAAGGACATAATGCTGGTATAGTGTATTTATGTTAGTGATTTGCATAAGTCATAGAATTTTTCTTCCTTATCAAGTCTTAATTCTTACCTAGTTATTAGCTGATCAAATTATGTTGGTCATGTTCTGTGTATAATGTCTTTTGGTTGAATTTATAGTGGATATAAGTAGATGGATAGTGACTTGAATTAGGGATATTCCATCATTTCCCTCAATCTTTGATCACCAGATAAATCCTTTTCATGAAATACTTATGCATCAGAGTCATTTGGAGTTGAAGATTTAGTCTTTTTCTTGTCTAATCAATGTTTTTAGAAGCTCAAATTGAGTGGATGAACCGAACAACATGTGTATCACCATAATTAGATAGGATTTTCACTTTAGTTTTATTTCTTACCTTTTCTCAAAAAAATTTAGCATAGATTAGAGATCCTAATTGATACACCAAAGGGAGCTAGCCCTTAGAATCTAGAGACTCAATTCGCTGATTAGGCTACCCACAACCTAGGATTGTTTCCATGTTTTAGCAGACTATGAAAGCCTAAAAATACCTTCACAAGGGTGTAAGTCTAATTTAAAAAACTTATTTCATTACAACCATCCCAATATTTCCCATTGATGAATATTGTTTTATTAATTGATCATACCCCTAGGGTTTCCCTTTGTGAGTTTCAGTGTAATGTTGGGATCATGTATGATCCAAAGTTATAGTTTTTTAATTAATTTATTTAATTTTTTGATATGATAAAGTTATTTAAATATTATTTAGTTTTATAACCAACTTATTATCTCATAATATTTTAAATCTTACCTTTGTACAAAAGGAAAAAGTGATTTACATTGAATATATTTCTAAATTAATTCCTCTCAGATCAGGACCGATTAATGGTATTAGATCATAGATGAAAAATGGAGGATTGGATATTGATAAATGATTGAAAAGAGGATATTTATACATATCAAAGGATGTTTTGTTTTAATCATACAAAAGGTTATAATTTGTTTATGGTATTTTTTCAAATGGTATTGTCAAATGGTATTGTCAAATTGAGCACTATATTCTTATACAACCCAAGTAACCTTCATTTTATAATCTCTAAAGTATCTATGGTTTTAATTATTGATTAGCTAATTAACTTCAGAAAAATTTAGGTGATTTTTTATCCTTATAAAAAAATATTACAAATAAAAATAGGGTGATAACTATTGTAGATGAAATTGTTTAAATCATTCTATTCTATAACCCCTAACTACATAGTTGATCAACTATTATAACTATTTTATCATTCATAATCACTCCATCATACCCATAGGATGAATATACATACAAATAGAATATGAAACTATAATATTTCACTGAGATATTAACCTCAAAATCCACCTGTATGATGTGTAGTGAATATTAGAAGCATTTAAAATTTTGAAACCCTCCTTCAGAGCTATATGATAGATAGATTTATATGGCATAACATGTTTTAGTGTAAGATGACATAGTAATGGATGAGTAGAAGATACAAATATTTTGGTTTTATTTTTTAGAATTACATTGGGTTTGATTTATTTGTCTTTTGGGCTCCACCAAGTGCAAAACTAGTGTAGTTAGTGTAAGTCTACCAAGTAATTTTAAAGGCAAACAAAGTGAATATGAAGGTGAAATTTGTATTACATGTTTACAATCCTTTTTATTTTTTGTAAAAAAAATATCTTATTTATATTTGGAATTATACCATTGCATTTCAATATCTATTTTAGGTAACCTAGTATTATAGCTTCTACAAATAAAGATTCAATGGTTTAAAATCCTTTAGTAATCTATTTTGATCAAAATTTTTTTTTGATATTATTTAAAATTTGGTGTAAAGGAGTTATGAGGTGTGGAAATTTTAAATTTTTTGGTGGTATAAAGGTGTATTTATTTTATATTTTTACATCTCTCTAAATCTTTGTAATCATAATCTATCTGGTGGGTCAAGGCCAAACCTTGATAGCTTTCCTTGTTTTGATAAGCACCATAGAAAAAATTGTGAGCTTAATTTATGAAAATAGATGCTTAACACTAAAAATATACATGAAATGGTTGATAAAAATTAAAAATACATTTGTTTTTAATGATTTTTTAGGAAAACTAAAAAAGATGCTATGCCACCCATTGACACTGCAAGGTTGCTTAAACATCAAAAATGAGATAAGCATGCCACCCATTGAAAATGAAATAATCTTCATGTTTTGCATAGGAGATTATTCATATTAGAGATATTAAAATTTGTACATGTAAATCATTAAAATATCTATATGATAAACAAAATACATACAAAATATTGATATACTAATGCAATTTCTTAATAAAAAGCTTAGAATTGAAGAAGATGTATTTGAATATCACTCTCACATATAATATCTAAAATAAGAGTATTGCATTACAGAGGGTAAAATTGATAATGAAAATTTTTATTTATATCAAATTAAATGGTATTAATTATACATACATCAATTTTATTGAAATTCTACAAGTTAGTGATAAGCTTAATGGTGCCATATTTGACTCTATTTATGAGTTGTTGACTCAACATGAGTGACAATTTTCAAAGAAGAAGAGTATGCCTACTAAAGAGGCTCACTATACAAATAATAGGTCCCATCATAAATATAATCAACATGCATAATGATATTTTTAGAATCATTCTCTGAAAGACTCTCTGAGACACTCTTCACACTATTCTAGACAGTCTCCAAAACATTCTCATCGACACTCTCCAAGATCTTCAAAATACAAACATCACCATTAGTATTCTTCTCATTCTTGTGGTTATTCCAATGAATAAAATTCTTATGGATCTCATCAGCATAGGAAAGATACAAAATGTTTCAAATGTGGTGGTATTGGACATCTTATACATATATGTCCTTATTATCAACATTGATCTCCACATAAAAATAAAGTTGATTTAAATTATGTGGATTATTATAGAGATAGATATTCCAATTACTCTATCTATTTTGGTTATTCTAATAATTATTTTTATTAGGTGTCTTATATGGCTGAGGTCTATGGTACCGATAGACCTGATAGCTTATTTTGAGTCATCAGTAATTCACTCTTGTGTGAGCTACTAGGCTCAAGACTAGGATACATTGTAGTGGCATTTTTTGACTTATGTTCTTGATTTTAGTTCATTTTTTTGGCTTTCTACATCTGATATTCATGACATGGAATAGATAGTGTTAGTTAATTTTTATTCTCTTAGGGCATAACTTCTCACATCTCACATGATAAGGGGAGAATATATAACATTTGGTTTATCTTTAATTAGTTAGTCAATGACAGTATGAGTTGATAGCAATTGATATCACTTTTAGTGTTTAGAAAAGGTTGTCAACATTTATTGGATATTAGGGAGATGTGTTATACACAGTATGGGTTGGTCACCTTGATGGGATTCTAGGTGGAGCCTTATATGGATCGATATAGTTTGAAAGGCTTTGATTGTGTTCTACTATAGTATAATATGATGATCATAGGGGATAAGTAGGCTTTGATTATGTTCATCATACTTTTATATCACAATGCATAGGGTGGGCTTATGCATAGAATGGCATCAATTTTAGTTAGTATCAACATGTATAGTGTGCCATTTCTAGTTTCTTTAGAGTTTATTTGATGAATTTAGAGTCATTTATCCAATTATTTCATCTTATATACATCTTTGGATCAAGGGGGAGTTTTTTGGGATCATATATGATCCAATGTTATAGTTTCTTAATTAGTTTATTTATTTAATTTTTTTTATGTTTGGGTTATTTACCTTTAGTTGGTTTTATAACCAAATTCTTCTCCCATAAGATTTTAAAGATTACCTTTGTACAAAAATTTAAAAAAAGTGATTTACATCGAATATATTTCTAAATTAATTCCTCTCAGATCAATATCAATCATGTAAGACCTTGGATAGGATCAGGCATTCCTCACAAAATATTTCATTATTTTTCCTCTTATTACCATTCACCTCATTGGTGTTCTCCTTGTGAGTTGAAATATAGGACCTTGGATAGGACCAAGTATTCCTAAAAAATTAATGCATTAAATCCCATTAATCTATTCCAACATTTGTATTCACCTCATTGGTGTTCCCTTTGTGAGATGTAGTATAAGACATTGGATAGGACCAGACATTCCTCATAAAACATTCCCATAAAGTTTCATACTATGACCAAGTCACAATACTAACTTATCAATATTACATGCTTCAAATTTTAGATAATTTATTTTAAAATATGATTTACACATCTTTTAGATACTTCCCATCTAGATTTAGGATGTTTTATGCTTACTTCATAAACATTTCACTTTATGATCTTATTTCTTGATTATGTGCATTTTTACAACCATTTTATTAAATTTATCTTACTTCCAATCTTGATTTAGTATGATAGATTAACTTTATTGTATTTTTTTTTTTAATACAATTTGTTATAACATATTTCCCACTTTATTACAACATTTTTCATACTTACCAAATTGATTTAGTATGACTTATATTTGTTTTAATTTGGTGAAATTTACTTAGACATGGTACTAAACATTTGTTACTTTTACTTTACCATTTTGGTATATTATATTTATCTATATTTTATTTTTTTAAATTTTCCATCATGATCTAGTGTTTATTTCATGTTATGATTATTTATACAATTTTTTAAATTATATGTTTTTTATTTTAAAACATGCATGTGTCACATAATACTATAAAATAAATTATACATCATATATTTCCCATGGTATATACAATAAAAGTAAAATTCATGTGCTAGAAAGGAAATACATCTATACATAAATCAATAACATCAGTACAACTCACAAATCAAGAAATGTCCATATCAATATATAAAATGAGTCTGATACAACATAACACAAGAATAAATATAATTTTTATAGATCTAAGGCTATGCTCCACCATGTATATCTAGTGGTTGATCCCCATTGACCATAGATGCCTATGACTAACCCTTAGAATATTCCACTATAATGAGGTAGTCCAATATCTCATACCATCAACCTGACCTTGTAAATTGGCCACTTGGGATTGCACACATGCAAACTCTATCATCTTAATCATATGAGTAACTCTCTCTTAGCCCAATGATTGCTAGGCTCATGCTTCTCCATCTTAAACTTTTGTGGGTGGTTTTAGGCCCTCTCCATATGTATCTAACCTCTTAGACAACTCTCCCACAAATATAAACTAGCTAGCATATGCTAGGTCAGATGGTATCATAGGGTCCTCCATAATAGTAGTATCAATATGCCATAACACCTTATCTAAAATATCTGGATGGGTGCCTTAGACCATATCACCTCTTATAAACTCCTCATCAAACATATATACAAAACATAAAAAACCAAATATACATTACATATCATGTGTGTGTGTGTGTGTGTGTGTGTGTGTGTGTGTGTAAAAACCATATATCCATACCAAGTACATGAATAACTATGTATCTAATGATCATGTTAAAAAATCAAAAATCAAAGCATTACTTACCAATATCAGTGTCACCAACTATAGTCTCCCCATCAGCCTAACTACTGATCACCTCCACTAGAGGATACTTCTATGTAAATACAAAGATTGAAAACAACATTCATGTAAATCATGGTCCTTTCCTCATATATTTCTTTATATAGCAACTATGTCTAGCCTCTACCATGGGATATCCATGTGTGATCACTCTCTCCTATGTCCTCTCCCTCTGATGGTGTCTCCATAATCTAGGTTCCCATGGTGGAAACTATAGTGAAATATACAATCCCTACTATGGATATAAAATAGCCTCACATACATCCTCACCCTATACAGTTAACACTATCACATCATTTGTATCTGGCCTAGCCACCCTTGATTGCTATGCTTGACCTGTTCAAGGTCTTGTTTTATGAGGCCTAATGATAGGTATAGTTGTAAGTGATATTACACCCCCTCTACCTCTAGCCTCTCTAAAATGTCATGAATAATAAGTAGGAATTAATATAGGAGCCATTAGATGTGATAATCCCAACTATCTAGGTACATGAACTACAATATGTGTCTCCATGAGGTATAGTGTTGAGTAATATACACACATACCAATCTAGTAGCCACAATAGCCCAAGTCAATGAATTGGATGCAATATATGTATAGGGATTTCATATAATCTACCCATAATTAATCATTAATAAGGATATGGCATGGGGAATATCATGTACTACATGATCATTTCACCACCTCATCACCCATGATAGCCTATCAACCACAAAATGGGGAAATCTAGCTAGTCAGTATATAAGAAACCTCTCTTATATCCATATACTCAATAAAATCATGGGTCCCATAGTTTTTACCCCTAGGTCAACATACCATACATATCATGCATGAGCTACACATAAATAACTGAGTCTAAATAATATAGGGTACCTTACTCTAATATCAATTGACACAAGGCTACCACATGCAATGGTGTCTTCCCATCTAAATTTTGACACAACACATGCTATCAATAGTCCTATCTTATCTTTCTATATATTCAAAATGGTTGAGATATATACATCAAACAAGCATACTCATAATCTAGGATAAATCCTATTTGATCTAATCACCCATTGGGATAGGGCTCACCTCTCCTCCTTAACCTATAACACATGAGAAATAATAGGAGTCATAATGATGGGAAATCAAATTAAATCATGAACATCCTCTAAGGTGATGCACACATATATAATATCCCCATTCACCTCCCATTAGAAAGTGTTTTTCAGTCACTCTGATGATCCTAAGAACATGATGAATAGATCAACACTGAGAGGTATGTTCCACATTTGTATGATGTTTCTAATTCCTAGGGAAGATACCCATATGCAATCATCATTTGTCAATATCTTCAGTAAATATGGTAACCAATATGCATCTACTAGGCACCAAAATGTTTGTCATCTCTTCAAAACTTCATAGACCATAAAATATATTAGATCTCAATATAAAAATGATAAATATACATTATTAAAATTATTAAATTATTAGAAATTTAACTACTTCATCAACCTTTACTTACTAGTTTCTATTTCCCACCATTTTCCTACATAGTCAACCCTTTTTATACTAAATCATCCCTATCACCCCTTTTTACCAACTATATCAGCCCTTTACTATGAAATCAACCCATTCTTGCAAACACAGTCAACCATTTTTATACTAAATCAAACATTTTACCATTTTTTACTATTAGGTTAGCCCTCTCTTACATAGTCAGCCTCATTTAAAAAACTACAATGACCTCCCTATTATATATTTCATTGGCCAACATTCACTAAGTTAGCCCCACCCACTTTCTAACTAAGTTGGTCCTCTACCATAAATCCAGCCATCCCCAAAAATATTGTGTCATCCATTTATTACACAATCAACCACTTTATTACCTATTACTCTTTACAACTAAGTCATTTGGGATAACTCTATTCAAAATTATCAAAAACTTTTAAACTATTTATTATAAATTCCCTAGGCATTTATTGGTCTAACCCTTTCCTACCATTAACCTGTTTTGTTCCTAGTTTACCTAAAAAATTCCTAGGGCAATTTTTGCTTCCTAAATTTTCACTCATACCTATTTTTATGTACCTATATTAATTTCAATAGAAATACCAAAAAATTAAATTAATGCATTACTTACTTTAGATGTATTGGTTACTGCCCCTAGGCATCCTCGACACCACATTTATCATCTCCTCAACATGGTCACTTTTCATGCATAACTAGGTCACTCAGAGCTCTATTTTATCACATTATAAAAATTACAAATGAATAATTTTTAACCCTATTTATAGTTAAAATTTAAAAATACTTTAATTATCAATTAATTTCACCCAAATTCTATTTTTCCCTCATAACTTTATTTCTACTAATTTTTTTTCTAAATTGAAAGATATTATGTAATCGTGATGTCGTAGAGAGTTTTTTTACTTATCACATATATATTTTTGAAAAAAAAATCATTTATTTTATAGGTTAACCTAATTTTCCATACATTGGACACCTATACATTTCTCACACTTCATTTCTACTCTACAACACTAAGGTAAGTAAAGTTATGTATTTTTTAATTCTATCCTTAGCTTCATTACCATTCTATAACATAATGTTTTAAAAATTTATCAATTTTTGATGTTTTCTCTCTTGTAAGAACCTATTTATTCTCAATCTCTCTAAGTACATGACTTAAAAGGTGTATCAAGAAAGGGTTGGGAAGAACACTGGTGATTCAAAAGATTATTTTTCTATATACCATTACTTATAACCAACAAAAGTCCCTCCTATATATTTCCCTAACATTTGAAACCTCTCTTAAATTATCCTTCAAGTAAATAACCACCTCAAATATCACTACCTATGATAAACCTTTTTTTACCATCCTCCAAATATATTCAAATATATTAACCCTATTTTGGGAATTGATCATGATATAGGACTAAGTCCTCTTAATTGACTTAGTCTGAGACCTAACTGTTCTATTTCCTAAATAACTAGCTCAACTAGGCTAATTATGTTGGATAACATTTTAGAAGGGTTTAGGGTTAGATCCAAATATATATACACATATTTTACTCCTTTATAATATATATAATCATTCATTTATACTTAATTATCATCTTATCCACCATTTTACTCAAGGAATCATTGTTTAGGGTTTCATACTTCCTTTGGAGAAGAATATTGTCTTGTGGGAAAAGTATATTGGATTCATAGGAGAAGTCTTATAGCCTAGATTTAACCTATCTTTGTTATCCTTACAAACCACAACAACCTCTTGAAAATCACCATTGGCCAAGGGAGATATTGAGACTTGATGGGTTTGTCTTCAAGGTAAGTATTACCAACTCTTACTCTTATTTTATTAGTAGATAGATTTTCATGTGTAATGGATTTAAATGTATTTAGCTATCTATGCTTAATATTACCTCTACATTGACTCGAGTATATTTATTCTTTATAAGTTTATAATTTATGTTTATTATCCCTCATTTATGCCACAAAATTTAGTGAGAAATAGATTAGATTTACTTTACTTTGTTACAAAGTATAGGACCTAACTAGGGTTAATGTGTGGTATTACTCAACAAGAAGATTTAGAACACTTTTTACTGATAATTTATGGTAAGAGACCCCTTATTTAGGCCTAATGGATCCATATTGGTCATGACATTAATTATCTAAATGTACCAAAAAGTAGAATGGGTATTTTGATTTATATTCTCTTAGCTAGGATTGATTCATAGATCATCTTCACTTTCCCTTGTATACACTTGCCACCTTCCTCCACATGACCTAGTCAAATTATGCCAAGTTGACTTCACATTCCTCTTTGTCCAAAAAGGTGCCATTTAGGTGGAAAAAAATAATGACATTTACCTCCTTGAAATAGGTCAACATTCATTCCCTGCTCTTCTCTAAAGTCTCTATCAATATTTGTACCATAATTAACCACTCCTAAATGGAGGTTTTCATGATATTGACATAAATTTGGTAGAGGTTTAGGTCTCCTAGAGGATTGAGTTTAAGTTTAGATAACATGCCATTATCAATAATTAAGACAATTTTCTTACACTTGATTTCTATATGGGAAACCCTTTCCAAATATTATTGAGTGTATTAGAGGTGCTCTTTACTTATAGATAGGGATTTGGTCACCTCTTTGAGAGATATAAATAATTGTGTCAGTGAATCTACAACTTGAATAGTAATCTCCACTAGGAAATATCTCCTCACCTATGATACAAGTGTTATGACTTTATCCCTCATGTATTTCATGAGATTCTTGGTCATATCATTAGTATCCCAAAGCACCGATACAAGGTCTTCAACAAATTTCTCTTCTTATTATATTTCCTTACTTTATTGAGTGATAAAATATCATGTTTAGTCCTCCAAACCATTGGGTATCCTTATAGAGTGAACCTTTTTGAAATAACTCTCTTCATACTCAAATTTTCCATATCAAACTCCCATTGGACCTTAAATTCACCTTGATAAATAATCTTATGCCTCTATGCTTTAGTTGGTACTAAAGGCCTAAGCCTATAGTAACTCCCAAGGTGGTGGAATAGGATGAATATGGTATGGTAAAGGTAGATGGTATACTCCTAGGTGAAGAAGGAATGGATTAATTAGAGGGAATGAAGGAAGAAAGGAATGAGTGGAGGAGAAAAGGGAATGGGAGAAAAAGGAAGAAAGATAAATGGGGATCCCTAAAAGAATAATTAGGCACACCATTGGTTATGGGTCATGCTAATTTGTAGACCAATGGCACCTAAGAATTGGAAATTCAATAAAAATGAGGAAATAAACTCATTAAATTTTAATCTTGAAAGGAATGTTAACAAGATCATTCCAATCCAAAGAAGATCTGAAGCGTTAATAACAAAAGCATCAAAAAAATATTTTTAAGAATTGATAAGATGATATGAAAATATAAAGGTAATATCACATAATATAAATAAAATAATGTAATTATTACAAAGGAGAGGCCTTGCATAAATAAGCAAAGAATGATAAGAATAAATATAAACTAACCAATGAGGGATAAATCCACAAAAGGATAAACTAGGCAAAGGATGAATACTATCTATAAAACATAGAAAACATGAAAACCTACTCTAACATCCCCCCCCACCCATAAATTGAAGATAGGGGCTAAAAATAACCTAAAAAATAGTCATATCTATAATATGAGTCTCGACAACAAGGCCTGATCAAGTACTCATTACAATATACATCCATTAAATGAATAAGGAAGATGTCTTCATGAACACCCCCCAAGGAAAACTTATGAAATCCCAAGAATGCCATACAACTCAATGAAACAAGGTGATGTAAAATTCTTCATAAATATGTTAGAAGCCTACTATTGAGTTAAATATACTCCAAATAAAGAATTTCATCCTAAATGTGTTAATGAATGAATTACATGTGTATCTCAATGTGCTTGGTTTGTTGGTTATCAACTAGGTTATGAGAAATGTGAATTGCAGTCTAGTTCTCACACCAAAGTACATTAAGTGAATCCTACATATATCCAAACTCTATCAATAACTGATGAAGCCAAAAAACCTATTAACTTATTGTAACTACTACCATGTCCTCATCATATATAGATTAAAGTGTAATAACATAATTCTTATTGCATGCCTACGTAATTGGATAAGAACCAAGACAAAATATTTATTCAAAAATGGAATGCCTATCATTAATATAACATTCCCAATCTGAATCAGTGTACCTGGTAAATTGAGTATAACCCTTGGTGTAGTGTAATCTAAAATTAGGAATTCCCCTGTATATATATCAAAATCCTCTTGGTAACCTACCAATGATTGTCATTAAGAGCATGCGTAAATCAAGGTACAATCACAACTTCAAATGAAATATCAAGGCAAGTATGGGTTAAATACATAATAATCCTAACTATCTTCCCATACAATGTAGGATCACAAAGAGGAATAGTGTAGGTGGAAGTGAGAATGACTCTAGACTAGAAAGAAGAGGGACTTGGATTGTAATAAACCATGCAAAAACACTAAATAATATCATGGGCGTACTTTTTCTAACTCAAATGAATCCATGAATCTAACTAGTAAAGTTATAAACCAAGGAAAAAGTATAAAAGACTAAGATCTATCATATCAAACTATGTTAAAAGAGCCTACTGAATAGCCTAAATATGAGATTAAGAGCTTCCTCTAAGAAGTGGATCATAAACATAAAATACCAATATAAAAATATCCTATCCAACATGTTGGATATATATTATGGGGTTAGAGTGCTAGCAAACAAAGCTAGTATAGAGAATAAAATAATCCATCTTCTCATACCAAGTTTGAGGGCCCTATTTGAGATCATAAAGAGACCTTAAAAGTTTAAAAATAAGATAAGAATAATGAAAAAACCTAGTAGGCTATTCCATGTACATATTCTCCTACAAATATCCATGTAAAAAGGCATTAGTAACATCTATTTAGTACACTAGTCAACCCTATGATGCATCAAGATAAAGTACAAGGTGCACTAAATCGATCATGGAAATGGGTGAACAAGTATATAAGTAATGAATACCTTCAAATTTGTATAATCCCTTTGAAACAAGACATTCCTTATACTTGTCAATTGACCCATTAGTTGCATACTTGGTGCATTATGTCCATTTGCACCTAACCAACTTTCTTCCCTTAGGAAGAGTGATCAAATCCCAAGTATGATTCTTCATCAAAGAAGAATACTCATTTTTCATCACATAATCCCACTCTTGTATCCCATGAGATTGTGATAAATATTTTGGATATCTTGAAATCACATGACACGAAAGTATAGAACATTTAGAATGTTCATAATGATGTCTACTGGGTGGAATGTCCTGTATAAAATATCTTACCTTAGAAACTATAGTAAAATCCCACATAGGAATAGTGATAACATCAGTGGGAATAGGATCCCCCAAATATATAACCTCCTCAAGGGCCTCCTGAACTAGCTCCTCAAGAAAGGAATCATTAATATGAAGTGAGGAATCATAAAAGGAAGAAGAAGGCATGGAAGAAGATGAATAATCATGAGAAGTGAAGTGCTCATCAAACTAAACATGTGTTCAAAAAATAACATCATGAGTATCAAGATATAAAAGGAAATAAGTTCTCATGCCCTCATAATACCCTATAAAGATAAATGGTTTTATCTTCGTATGTAAGGCTTTTCTTTTCTTCTTTGGTATAAAATCCTAAGTATGGCTCCCAAATAATCTAAAAAATGAGACATCAGGATTTGTTATAGACCAAATCTCCTTTGAGTCAAATGCTCAAGTGATTTATGTGGTGTGTGATTCTGAATGTAATTCACATAATTAACTGCTTCTACCTAATAGATGGGAGGTAAATCTTACGAATGCATCATATAGTTAGTCATCTCCTTCAAAGTTTGGTTCTTCCTTTATAATAAGCTATTTTATTTTGGAGTATGTGGAATAGAATGATGGTTAATAATACCATGAGCTATCAAAAAATTACATAACTCTATTAAATTACTCCCCCCCCCATTATTAGTATGAATCTTCTTTACACAACTAGAAGATTGTTTTTAGACCAAAGACTTAAAGAATTTTAAGTGTAAAAAAACATCACTCTTATACTTGAGAAAATAAACCCGAGTACACCTAGAGAAATTATCAATAAAAGTTAGTGCATACTTAGCTTCATTATAATGAGGAATAATAAATACCATCAAATCATTGTGTATAAGCTCAAGTGGTGAAGAAGCTCTCTTGGACACACCTTTAGGCAATGTATATTAGTGTTGTTTTTCTAATGCACAACTAGGGAAAAATCTATCAAGACATGATAGTATAGGGAAACCATCAACCATACCATGATTTCTCAAGTCCTTTAAATATCTATAATTAAGATGTCCAAATCTCTCATGCTAAAGCTTACTCTTAAAATTTACATGAGAAACAAAACATATATTTGTAGGATAAGTGTCATAAAAACCCTAAGATTAATAGAGTCAATAACTATGATCAACAATAACCTAATCAATAAGTGTACAAGGATCTAAAAATGATCAAAATTTAACCCCCTATGGGGTGAAAGTTTTTATCTTGCCCTAATTAGAATGATGAATCTAATATATAAAAAGCAAATATGCAGTAATGTCATGAACATATAATAAATCATTGATGTTGCCACTATCAATATAAATGTCACCCTTTACCTTAAAAACAATAAAGGAAGAATATCCAACCTCAATGTTGGAAGTATAACTAAAACCAAAAGATATAAAAGACTCCTTAGAAAAAGCCATGTGGTAAGAAGCACCATAATCTATAACCCAAATTATATGAAACAAATTACTGAGATCTCCCAAAAAAATTAAATGATTTTCCATATTCATTGGAAGGAGGTGGAATGGAGATAGAAATATTATTTTTTTTGACTTCACCCTCTAAGTCTTGCATTCTCTTAAAACACCTAGATTCTTCATGACCGGTTCCCCCACAAAAGGAGGTTGAGTAACTAGACTTATTCTTTGATTTAGAAGACTCATTGTGTTTAGAGTTATTAGTTTTAGGGTAAATTTGAGATGGAGCAGTGTTATTGAATTTAATCTTTGATTTTCCCTTGATTTTAGGATTAGATTCTACTAATTCTTTTTGAGAGGTGGAAGACTCAAGGGTAGATAATTTGGATTCTTCCCTACTAAGTCTTTCAAAAAATAAATTTATGTTAGGAATTTATAATGCAACACCTTAGGAATCTATGATAGATAAAAATGTATAAGAAAAGTGTATTAAATAAAAAATACATCATGTCTATAAATCAATCTTAACTTAGAAAATATAGATCATACCATATGCTTCCGATTGGGGACACATTTGTTAAGCAGAAACATGACCAATATAGGGATTCACTAGACCTAATTAGGGGATATATTATCAAAATAAATGGTGATAGTTATGTTTATAAAGCCTATAGTCAAGAAAAATTATGCAATAACCCTAAGGGGGCCTTGTATTTTGATATCTCACTAAACTAACAACAAGTAGATCTAATCTATTGCTCACCAAAGCTTGTGGCATAATATGAGGGGTTAGTAAAAAATAAAAACATGTATAGGAGAATTTAAATTAGGATATATATGAGCAAGACCCTAATACATTAAATAAGAAGAGTAATATTATTCAAAGCTGATACTTATGTTACTCTTATATACTAAAGAGAGGAGTAAAGTTAGAGAATACTTACTTGAATTATGAACTCGTCAAGACTCATTATCTCCCTTGGATAAAGGGGATTCATAAGAGATTTTTTTTATTTGTAAGCATCACTAAGAAAGGCCAAAGTATCCAAAAATTATCCACAAGACTAGATTCTCTAAGTAGAAACCCTAAGCTAAGACTCCTCAAGTAGAATGGTGGAAGAGAAGATTGTAAAGAAGCACAAGTTAATAATAACTCTTGATTACATATGAAATAATAATGAAATTATCTTGTATATATAGGTATATTTAACCCTAAACCCTTCCAAAAATCTTTATTTATAGAGTTGACCCAATTGAACTAGCATAATTTTAGACAATTCTTCACTAGGTTGGCCAAGAGATAAATTAGTTCCTAAGTGAAAATCACCCAAAACTGTATAGGTTCAACCCAGTTGACCTAGTACAACTAACTATAAAAATGGACTTAAGGTGATTAAAAGAGGGATGGAGAGGGGAAAATACTAGAGGATGGTATAAAAGAGGAGTAATAGCTTAGGGAATGGTTTTTAAGAGCTAGTTAGATTGGTAATAATGTGGAACTAAGGGACAATAATCTTGCAAAGCACAAATGGTATGCCCACCCCTTTATGATGTACACTTTAAGGTATGCACTCAAAGAAATTGAGTATTGATGCATTTTTATAAGATGTAAAGCATCAGTATTTGATAAAATTTGAAAATATTATGTGTATACATATGCCTTAGTCGAAGATAATCATGTGTCATTAAGGTACAATAGGAGATGGTACTTTGAGAAAGAACATAATAACACATAATGCTAATGTTAAAAAAAAGTTACATTATTTTAAGTCATTAAATAACTAGAATTAAATGACTTAAAGAGAAATAACTAAAAAGTAAATGTGATATGTACCTTGAATTACCTTTATCTCTATATGGTTTTATGTTATGTTATTAGTTTTAATTGTGGAGGGCATCAAGACTACTTTCAACAAACCCAATAATATAAAACTAAAGAGAAAAAAAATGTAATAAATCCAAGATAACTAGTGTTATGAAGATAGGGCATACTTATAAATTTGGCAAGCTAGGGTGATAGGTGTTATGTTAGACCAAATGAACAAGTCAAAAAAAACAATAGTAAATTAGGTAACCAAAAATCCAAGGCTACTAAAGACTGAAAAACTCAAAAAATTAAACCTTAAGTAAAAAAGGCAAACTAAACAAGTCAAACCAAGGATACATGTCGAAAAAATGGTAATCAAACATCGATGTAAAAGCAGTAACAATCCTTAAAAAAATATGGAAAAAAATAGTAAAAAAATATTGATGAGTGAGAAGTAACAATCCTTTTCTCAATCATCAATGGAAAAAAGTGCATAAAAGGGGAAAACAACATTGTCAAGTGACAAGTAACAAGACAACCTCACTCAACAATGACAAAAGGTACAGACTTAGGTTCCCATAATAGAAGGGTATTGCAATAATGACAAATGAAAAAAAAAGAAAAAAATGTCTATAAATGTAAATCCATGGTGTAAATAAAGTAATCCACAATTAATCAAACATGTTATTTTTTATCTAATAATAGATAAAACTGAAACAAAGTAGTGCTAACATGTATTTAAGAGGTGAAGAAGAAGGGAATATAGAAGAAGGTAAAATATATTTAGATCCATAATTCTCCTATCAAGGGGGGAAATGAAATGGGTGGAGGGAAGAATGAAGGCAAAACCAAGGTAAAGTAACTCTTTTATCAAAGTAAAGACACTTAAATTAGGTTTGTCAAAACAAGAAGACTTTTAACCTTAAGGATTCTGAAGAACTTCTCTTAAATACATAAGTCTTAGATCAACAAATTTAGTATATAGACCAACCCATGAAGGCTATATGCATGAATTATAGAGCCATAAATATACTATAAATATTGGGTACTTGTGTGAGAAATTAGGTAGCACCATAGAGTTTATTAAATTCTCTAATTCCAATCTAGTGTCCTACTACACCCCAGTGGACCTTAGCTCTATGTGAGGCAAACTGTGGAGTTTGAGCTTTGATTATAGATAGGAGATGTGCTTATAATCATGTCTTTTGGTGTGATTTTGACTTCTGATATTTTTATGTTGTCTTTTTTATATCATTACCTTTTATTTCAAATGATTTATATTTTAACTTTCTTGATGGATTTTTCTATTCCTCTTCCATATGGATTTAGAAACCCAAACATGGGTGCTAAAGATGACTTTAATTTGAATAATTGGGACTTGATTTATAAGATAGAGAACTTCAGAGAGCATATGGTCTAAGTGTCTCATAAATATAGGTGAAATAAAAGTGTTATCTTGACTTTGACCTTATTTTATCTAATGTGGAGTGAAAAGAAAGTAAATCAAGAGGAATGACACATGGAACAATTTAAATTACTTCAAATCACAAAAAGTGTGATGAAGGAAAAAAAAGGGATATAATGATATTAAAGTGTGATTTCTTATCATAAGAATGAAGGAAATGGAGGAAAAAATGCTAACATAGATTGTTTGTGCAAACTCTATCAATGAAAATAAGCAAAAGCTAAAGCTGAGAATAAAGATCAACTCATTCTAGAAAAGGAATGATAAAATGGTAATTTATGAAGAAGGTTAGGTCCTATCCATGGTCTTACACTGCAACTCATAAAAGAGAAACCCACAAGGGTGCCAAAAATCATGTGAAAAATAAATGGGATAAGAAATATGGTATGTTATGAGGAAGGCCACATCGTATCCATGCTCTTATAATGCAACTCATGAAAGGGAAATCCAAAGGATGCCAAAAAGTGTGTAAAAAGAGTATGAAAATAAAGAAGACTATGGTACATCATGAGGAAGACTGAGTCTTATCCATAGTTTTACAAAGTAACTCATGAGATAAAGGGGAACCAAAAGACCAAAAAGGAAGGAATAAAGGTTTGTGAAAAAAGAGAAATATTATAGAGGGAGAGACCCATGTAATTAACCTAAAAAGTGTTAGATAGATAACATATATAAATCATGAAAGGAAGGGAAGGATCATACACTAACATCTATATCATATATGGGCATGTGAGGGACAAGCTTAGGTGTCTTGGAATGTTTCTTGAAGTTGAATGAGTTTGGTATCATGTAATGGAGAGTAAGAGTGGGCATCATAAGATACACCAAAGGGTAATTTTATATAGGTATAGGCATCAAAATATTCCCTAAAGTCTAAAATAATATGTGGGTGGGCATCGTAAGATGATCTAAAGGCTATAAAAATTTGTGGATGGGCATCACAAGATGCCCCACAAGCTGAAAAGAGGAAGCAAATAAAGGAAAATATAAGAAGCAAAGAGAACCCCATATAGTGTCTAAATGGATTCAAGTTATCCAAGAAGATTTTGATAGGGGACATGATGCTTGAGGAAATGAAAAGGATGCTAAGCTATATAAACAAAGAATTAGATTGGTAGATATGGAAAGTAGAAGAAGGTACAGAGTCAACTGGGTTGACCTAGTATATAAAATAGGGTCAAAAAACTATACAGAGTTGACCTAGTATAGAAATAAGGGGTTAGAAATTATATAAATTTGATAGGGTCTACCTAGTAAAATAGGAAAGGGCTGAAAAAGATAGTCTGTAAGAGATTGTGTTGATAGGAATGATTGTGTACTGAAACATGAAAAAAAAATTAGGTAATTTTTAAAGAAAGAAATGAAAGGAAACATAATCAATTTGGTCAATAAGGTTGATCCTAAGGCACATAAGACAAAAACTTGCACCAATGTTGGCTAATATATTTATTTGTAATACATCATATAATTGAGTAGAGAAAATAGTCAACTTGAAAAGTAAAAGATAACTAATTCATCAACCTGAATGTTGTTAGATTATTAGAATATGATTTTAGATGTGATAGGAAGTTGGCTATAAGCAAAGAACTAGAAAGCAATCTAAGGATGGTTTTAGGACATTTAGGCTAAAAAGGATCTATATTAGCAATGGTACCAACTTAGTATTAGGGCTTACCCCCACACTTCACACACCACAATGATAAGGGTGTCAGGTTCTTAGACAAAATATACCATTAACCATGTGTTTATACTTGGTTAAAAAACCAAGTCAACTTCCCCCTTGGTGATGCAATCCAAGTAGGTAGGCCTTGGGTAGATAATTGTTAAAATGATTTTTGACATTTTTTGATTTGGTTGTGTGCATAAAAGAGAAAATAGTGAAACTAAATGGTATATTAAAAATACACCTAATTATATGATGTGATCTATTCTAAGCATACAAGCAACAAGAAATGAAAGTGTGAGCTAATTACTAGCATATAAGTTTTAATTCCAACTTTGAAACATAGTACAATATCAATTAAGTTGATAGTATATGCAAAGAATATATAATAGAGTTGATAGTGTAGATTTTGTACTACAAAAGAAAGGGTCTAAAAATGACCTACGTCAATAGTGTCAACCTATTTTTTTAGATATAACACAAAATACAAAACTATGATGATAAAATCAACTTAGTTAACTGTACAAGGGTAGTTTTAAAGACTACAAATTGTGAAAAATAGATCTATAACAAATTGTATAAATGATAAAGAAGGATAGAAATGAACCTTGGTGGGTTGGAAGATGCAAATAAAAATAATATTTTTATTGAAGTACCCTAATTTATACTTGCAAATTCTACTCATTGTGTCAACTGGGTCAACCTAGCTTTGTAGATCCTATTTGTTGAAAACCAAAAAAATGTACATGGTCAACTGGGTTAACTTATTATGTTGGATTGGATGCCTAAAAAAGTACAAGGTTGATTGGGTTTACCTAGTAATCTGGACTTAAGTCTAAAAAACCTACATAAATAGAATGGAGTCATATTCATGTGACTGTGTGTTAAACATGTGCGCAAAAGTTAGAACTGTGTCAACATTATTAACCTAGTATTGTAAATATATAGAGAATAAAATGATGAAATAAGTGAAACAAAACCTATAAGGTTTAGATTCACAATAGGATTACCAGAATGCATGCAATTAAAACTGCATCATGTCTATAAATCAATCCTAACTCAAAGAAGATAGATCATACCATACACTTTTGATTGGGGACACATTTGTTAAGTAGGAACATGAATAATATGGGGATTTACTATACTTGATCAGGGGATCTATCATCATAGTACACATTTCTAGGGAGGGTTCTAAAGCCTCCAATCAAGCACAATCATTAAATAACCTAAGGGAGTCTTGTGTTTTGATATCTCACTAAACTAGCAAGTAAAGTAAATATAATCTAGTGCTCATTAAAGGCATAATATGAGGTGTTAGTAAAAATTAAAACATCCATATGAGAATTTCAATTAAAATTTGTATGAACAAGACATTAATACATGAAATAAGAAGAGTAATATTATTTGAAGCTAATACTTATGTTACTTCTATCTACTAAAGAGAGGAGTAAAGTTAGAGAATACTTACCTAAATGATGAATCCATCGAGACTCAATATATCCATTGGCCAAATGGGATTTTCAAGAGGTTGTTACAATTTTTAAGGATCACTAAGAAATGTTAAATCATCCAAGACTTCTCCATAAGACTAGATTCTCCAAGTAGAAACCCTAAGCTAAGACTCCTCAAGTAGAATGGTGGAAGATAAAATTGTAAAGAAGTGCAAGTGAATAATAAATCTTGATTGAATATGAAAAAATTATGAAATTATCTTGTATATATAGGTGGATTTAACCCTAATCCCTTCTAAAAATATCAGCTGACGTGGTCGACCTAGCACAATTTCAGACAATTAGTCACTAGGTCATGAGCTAGGTTGGCCAAGAGATAAAATAGTTCCAAAGTGAAAATCACCCAAAACTATATAGGGTCAACCTAGTTGACCTAGTATATCCAACTATCAAAAGGAAATTAAGGTGAGGAAAAGAGGGATGGAGAGTGGAAAAGACTAGAGGAGGGTGTAAAATAGGAGTAATAGCTTAGGGAATGGTTTTTAGGAGCTGTTTGGATTGGTAATAATGTGTAAATAAAGGATAATAATCCTATGAAGAACCAATGGTCTACCCATCCCTTTCTTGGTGCACCCTTTAAGTCATGCACTAAGAGATACTGAGTTTCGATAGGTTCTTGCAAGATGTAAAGCGTCACTATTTGATAAAAGTTAAAAAATATTATGTACACAAAGATTTGGAATGATCCTTTCAACATGGGGAGAATCAAGTAATCACATTATTCATATTTTTTATCTTATTCACTCCCCTTCAATTATGTAAATAAGTGGTTGAAATTAATAAGATAGTCTATAATAAAATGGAAATCTTCAGGATTAAGAGAAGTAATCTCAACTTCAAGCTGTATGGCTCTCATGTGATATACTTTACTAAATAAACCCTTTATTTTAGCCCATATTTTGAAAGGAGAGTCACATTAAACAAAATACTATCACTCATATAAGTCCCTATCAAACCATACACTCATCAAATTTTCATTGGTGTTGAAATTTTTCATATTCTATAATTAACTATGGTTGAACTTTATTCATTAGGGCCCATAATCCTTTATGGCTAATTATTATTTTCATTTTAGGTATCCATGTATGGTAATTATATGTAGTTAAAGTCTCACAATGATCTAGACCAAAAGAATAAATCATGCTACTAAATCACCAAAGAACAATAGAATGCAAAAAGGGTGCACAAATTGGCATCAAGACAACACCCCAAAAGATTTGTATTGAGCGCCCCCCCCACCCCCCCCCCCCCCCCCCCCCCCCCCTCCGCCCGCCCAAATTTATAAATTTATAAAATTCATGAATTTTTACAACAAAGGACACCAATCTATATATAATTCAAAAACATACACTTTAAAAAAAGGTATAACTCAATTTTGAGTAACAGTTCAAAAGCTATGGGCTTTTAAAATTTCCCATTAATGGATCAAAATAATAATAATTGCACCAAAGTTAAATCCACTAAGGACAAAAATATGATTTACCATTTTATTAAAATTTAGTTAGTGGTATCTGATCTAACTACATACCATGTAATAAAGGCCCACCATAAAAAATGATTTACCACTCACCAAATACTTAGCTTCAAGAAGACTCTTTAGAAGATTTGGAAAAACTGATTAACTAGGCCTTGTTCTAACATCCCAAAATGTGATATAGCCTATTGGTATATCCTAAGATACATATGTCTTGGTCAATGAAAAAAAAATATATTATATCCATATAAAACACCTCCACTCTACCAAGAATAAACTTTGATAAATGGACAAACCCTTGCAATAGCACATTTGTAAATGGATGGTTGCAACACCTATAACTCTCATACACTAAAAGGAATGTCAACAAGATCATTCCAAGATAAGGATATGAAGTAATAACAACAAAATCATCAAAATAAGATTTTTAATATATTCAAATATGATATGCATAGATAAAGGCAATATCATATAATATACAAAAAATAACTTGTTTATTACTAAGCAAAGGCCTTGCATAAATAGGCAAGGAAATATAAGAAACAAGAAAAACTAACTAATGTGGGATATATCCACAAAAATATAAACTAGGTAAAATAAAAAATCTATCTATAGAACCTATCAAACATGATAACCTACTCTAACAAATATTTGGGCCCTAGGGTGATAAAAAATGAGGATTGGGAATAAAAGGGAGGGACAAGTTGAATAGAAGGCTAAGAGGAAATTACCTTTTTCCTTTTCCTAGATATCATACCTAAATCAACTGAATCTATATCTATGGTTAAAGGAGCTATGATGGAAAATTGAATTTGAACTTGGGGCATGATAAAATTTACCTTCTTATTCTTTTAAGGTGTCACACTCACGTAGACCTATTTCAAAGTAGTTGAGGGAGCAATAGTATCAATTATTTCTATAGAAAACTATGGAGTTTGTGGAGTAATTATAGATTCTACAGAGATATGAGGTACTTGAATTGTACATATGGGTGTAATTATCACTGAGGTGTTTATCATCAATATGGTCATGATGGGGATGTTAGGAGGTATCCATGCTAGAAGAGTAGCCATTGGAGCTACAAACATGGTAGCCAAAATGTATGTTAGCATAATTAAGTTAAGAGCCACTAGGATCTAATCTATCCTTAGAGCTACATTGGTTTCCTGAGATGAAGTGGATATTTTAGGGATGAGGGCCATGCAACCAAGACTCCTATAGACCAAATATGGGTCATGGGGATTCTTATGGGTGGAATGGGCTAAGTTGAGGGGAATTGGGAAGTGAGGATGTTTAGAATGGATTGATATATGGTTACTTAAGAATTAGGGAATGGGATCAAAATGGACTAAAGGAGGCTTTATTTAAATAGTCCTTATAAGAGAAAGGAATCCTAGTGGCAGTTGTATGGGTTGATGAGGGATGATGAAAGTGGGGGAAGGAATCTCTAATAGCATCTCTTTCTGGTCCTTATCTAGGCTTAATTTAGGGAAAATATCAATGTTTGATTGTAGAAATTACACTTATTATGGTTGAGTGACCCATGGAACTTGTGGTGATAAAGCTAGAGCTGAGATGAGGAAGGTCACACCCAAGGAGGTGAAGGAAAATGGACCCATTTTATGATCCTTCTAAAAATTTAGGGTATGGTATCCTACACTTCCCTTCCCTAATAAATTTGGCATTGGCACGAGGGATTTATATGGTGGAGGTAACTACATTGTTAGATCTTATCAAGGTGGTAGAGGCCTTTCCTTAAGGACCAATATGGACTGGGACTGCTTCCCATTTTTCTTTGCCACTTCTACCTGCACTAGTGATTCAACTTTAATAGTTAGATTTATATGAATATATTCATCCTCATAAGTTTCATTAGGATATGTGATATCAATCTGGGTTGCATACCTCACCAGATGGACACTAATAACCTTGCAAGGATCCCACTCTTTATGATTGGCTCTTCCCAATGTATATGAATTCTTATTCTACCCCATATTTCATATTAAAGTCATATTATTATATTTGTGATGAAAAATGAATGTTAGGAATTATATACATGCCCTTTATATGTGATAAATTGAGTAACCCATGAAAACCTCAACCAATTGATAATAAATATCTTTCTCAACAAGGTGATCTAAGACTTGATAGGGTAAGAGGAGAGGGGTTTATAAAATGACTTTCATTCAAATTATGGATTGATTTATATAGTACCGATAAGATACTATGGGTAGGAGTGTCCTATGTATTTCATATGAGAGTCATGACATGGGCCTTTCATTGATGGCCATGTAGACCACACGATAGAAGGACTAATAAATTTTCTAAATTTAGTTCCTATAATGGTGCACATACAACTTATAGAAAACCACATGAACCACATAGTTAAAAAGGTTACATGATAATAATTTAGGATGTTTGAATGTGAGGGTGGCATAGACTACATCCATAAGAGATTTAAACATATAAAATTTACCACCCCTCAATAGTCACTAAAACACTTGACTAGGTTGAAGTAGATGAGGATTTTGAGGTCTAAGACTCCATTTAATTTGGAATGATTCTAAACATAGGCATCTCGATGATGTTCACATATATGACATCATTTACTTATAATAAATGATTCAATAAGAGCATTCCAATGTGAATTTCTTCCAAAAAGGTGCCAATGGGGTAAGCATTAATATCCTCCTTTCTGAGCCATTGGTCTAAATTGATAGCCCAATTTTGGGGAACCCCATATATTCCATGTGTGTTAGTCCATGCATCTATGATGTTCTAATTACAAACTAGGGTAAACTCTGGTAGATTGTATTACTACTTAAAATAAACCCTATAGATATATATAATTTTATTTTGGGACCCCATAGAGTTACCAGGTCTTGGGTGGCATCGTGCTTGCACATGAAGTTTTATAACATGTTTTTAAATAGATTGGCACATGGAAACACTTCTATCTTGGCATCATCCTTGTTTAATCCTGAATCTCCTAGGGCAATAATCTCATTAAGGAATTGGGTCTCATCCTCATCATAATTTAAGGTGGGCTTATCCATTTATTCAATTTCCATGAAAACTTTGTTGTAAATATCAAAATAGGTTAGTTTTGATGAGAAGGTGGTATATCCATATTCAATTTCAGGTCTAGGGTTAGAAAATGAATCAACCATGGCTGAGAGTTAACATCTACTTAGAATTGAATTCTAAGTCTATAGGAGGCAATGAAATATTGAGAAAGAGACAAAGGGAAGGATTACTTGGAGTTGGGAGTATTAACAATAAATCAGATAACTCTAAGGACTTATAGGGATCCAAAATATCTCATGTATTAATGGTCTTTGGAGGCTCATCTTGCACAAATTCAAATTTGAGTTGGTGGCACAATCAACTTGAATGTATCTTGATTTGGAATTAACTCAGATAATTTTAAAAATGTGATTCTAGTTTACATTTGGTGATAGTGAAGGGATGTTTATAAGCTATTAAATCAAAGCCAAATTACCCAGATTGATTAAAGTAGGGGCATGTTAGACACATGCTTATTTTAGAACCTATGTCACCTTGGGTATCTTACTATTTGGGCTAGGTGTCCCATAATGTTTGGGCTATTCCAATTAGGCATAGCCTATGTGTCACTCTCTTACATTTTTATGTACTTGAGTTGGCCACTTAGACATCCCAAGTACACATAACACCCTAATATTGACTTATGGTTCTATCCATACCTTTCTTCTCTTAGTTTGGGTCATTCTAAACCATTTTTTTCATTTTGGTGTATGAAAATGACATATGTCACTTTTTGATTGGACTTGGGTTTTAATTTTACTTCCTCTTTGGCTCAATTGGGATGCACTAGGCCACATATTATTATTATTTTGTATGGAATTTCCATGTGGTATCCTATTGTTGGTTAGGCTCTCATGGGCCTCTAATATCTCTAAATTCCCCAAGACACTGACAAGTCTAATAGGTTCCATGTGGAAACTTGTAACTCATCAAGATTTCCCAAGGTTATGACATTTAATACACCCTTATCAAATTTTAAAGTTTGATAGGTTCCATATTTCATCAATCATTAGGCTCACCCAAGGCTTTTACATCTCTAACACTCTTAAGAGATTGGAAAGTATGAGAGGTTCTATGTGGTAGTTTGTCACTTGTTGGTATCTATTGGGTCTATGACATATTTAACACCCCAGGTGAAAAGAATGGAGACACATGGAGAAATATCATTGATCTTGATACTCAAAGAGTCTAGGACTTAGTATTTTTTTTAAAAGGGAGCATATAAATGTGATAAAGACATATGGATGGTCCTCGCTCATCTAGAGGGATTTGATGAACCTCAAAACCTATCCACTTCATTGATTTATTTTGGTTGATTATGATGGTCATGCATAGATGATCCTAACTCATTAACGTGTCCATATCAGCCCATGAAATGTTCTTGTTACTTAGGTTACAATTAGGCAGGATCATGATAAGTTTCTAGATCTTTCAAACCTAGATGATAACTAAAATAAAAAGGCTTAGTCATTTCAAAAATATTCTACGAGAAAGCTATATGAAGACACATGGTATAATATTAAGTGTTTGGGACTTATCCATTGGAAATAAAAATATATATCCATTCTTAAATTTGATGACCATTTAGGTGAAAAAGAGATGTGTGGTTAAGAGAGATTTATATAGAAATAAATAAGTATGAAAATCATTCTTAATAGGATCAAATAGGTTTCAACAAAGTTTCCCTATGAAGTTAGAATAATATTTAAAATATAAATAAACTTTGGATAAATATCAATTATCTTGGTTAGTCAAGAATCAAATCAAGATCTCATTACATAAAACTCGGATTTAAAAATTAAGGACTTGTGAGAAAAATATAGAAACTATCTCAATTTCTATTTATATTAAGATAATGACTATGTGCTTAGGCTAAGCCATTTCCATTTCAAAACAAGACATACACATGGGATTTTCAGCCTAAAGTGGGTCCCATTTGAGACTTTGGAAATGGGGTGTGTTGGTCACAACAAAATCTAGACATGTGAAAAAATGAAAATCAAAAGAGGAAGCTATAAGGGAAACCAAAGAGGAATATAGAGGTATTGCCAAAGGTAAATTCAAATAAAAATATAGTAAATAATCTAAAGAGTAATGTCAAGAATAATTCAAAGTGTAATATGTTATTTCTTCCATAATATGCCATTATTATTCCAAAAATCCATAAACCTATTTTATTTTCCTTTTTATTCACTCCCACTTGCACTCATGACTCATTGGCATCAAAAACCTCAAGTTGTCTTGGTGGTCTATATCAGTTTGTGTGTTGAATTAAGACTAATAACCATCATCACTAGAAAGATCATGTCTTTGTATAAAGTGTTTAGTTTGAATGTGGAGTTTTCACCTCCCAATTTGTATTTCAAACCTAAATTTTTTAGTTATCTTAGCCTAATCTAGGATGTCATCATGGCTTCCATGCCATTTTGGCTCCAAAAACCATATTATAAATACCAAGTATTAACAATAAAATTTCATATATAACACTTGGCCCTAAAGTAGAATCTTACAATGCCTATGCTTGATTGACAATCTTTCTCAAATTATCTCTTAGCTCCCTATAGCTACTTTAGGGGGTCAATTTTATTTAAATTCCCTCTTAGCCTGTGATAATCACCATGTCATGTTGAATAAGCTCATGTTATTCATTTTCATATTTTTCACTTGGTCATTTGATGATTTTTAGGCATTTATTACACTTGTAGGTCTTCAAGAAAACTTGCCTTTTTATTTTATTAAGTCTAGTTGTATTTGATAAAATCTTGCCCAAGTCCCTAGAAATAATCACAATTTCAACACCCAATTAAGTATTCAAGGTCAAAATATCCATCCTTCAATTCTAATCAATGTTTTCCATGTATTTTTGGTCTAAGTATCAAATTTTCCAAGTCCCCAAATCTACTCAAGATTATGAGGCCCAAATAGGTCTTGGGGGTTCATTTTAAGATTCCAATGTTAATCAAGAATTTTTCTCCAATTAGTTATGAATCCATGACTTAGTGTGTTTTATGTTTTATATAATTTTTTTTCCCTCTTAGGTCATCAAGATTTAGGGGGTAACACCTAATGTTTTGTGGGTTTCAAATCCTGCATATGTTTCTTGGGGTTTTTATCAAGATTTGGTCAGTTAAGCATCCCATTATCTAGTTATAGACCTAACTAAGTAATTTTAATTGACTAATTTAAGTACTTAACCTCCTTCCTTCATAGTTTTAGTCAGAGCCCAGTCTTTGACTAGGTTGTCAGGGACCTTAAGGGCCCCCATCCTTTGTTAAGATGGGAAACAAACTCGATTAGGTTAGGATCCTCTCCAATGATGTGCATGCTTATATGTTGGGTTATAACATTGAGAAACACAATGAATGAGATAATCCAAGTAATGAATACCTATTTGGGGGTCGCAATACATATTTAGTCTTGGTCCTCCCTCAACATCCTACTTAGTTTTGTTTGGGAAATAAACATTTCATTAGGTCTTATCATGCATAAAAGTGATGGTTAATTTTATTCAATATTCTAAAGCCTAATTATAATTAGGAGATATACATTTAAAAACTAACATTTAAAAAGATCTATCATGCCTCATAAACCTACTTAGGTTTGGTAGGCTTATTTTTAAGCCAGGTTCAATTTTTCCATGATAACTTTTGATCTTGATGTTAATTTTTTTAAGTGTTTGGTTTGACAAAAAACTAACTCCATCCTCGATGCAACATTGGACTCAATTTTCACATTTTTATGTGCTAATTAATGTTCACTATTTTATTTTCAACCTTTAACTTCATGTTTAGTCTATTTTGTAGGAAATGAATAATAAAAGTGTTGAATTTGAAGGCAGGTGAATGATAAGGAGTTATTTAGGCATATTAATGGTGGTAGCTAAGAATTTTGAAGGGAAAACCCTCCCCTTGGAGGACCACACACACACACACACACACACACACACACACACACACACACACACACACACACACACACACACACACATTGGTTCATTTTGATGGTAAAAGGGTTGGATTTTTCTCCTCACATAAGAGATTGGGATAATCACTCTTTCCTTCTTTTCATGTAATTTGATATTCAATAGTTAATTTATCCCTCAAAATCCTACCCTAACATCATGTTGGAAATTTTTTGAGGGATTTATTGCCATGAATTCTATATTTGATAATCAAATAATTTATTCATGATTAATACATGACTTGGGATTATTTACTTCAATTCACATGTGTATATTGTGGTTGTGTCTATTATATCTTTGTCCGCTCTTCCTAGAAGCTTGCATTGGACCTGCATTTGATTTTGGATATGATAATTGGATCATAGGATAGTTTATGGAGATCATATAATTTTTAAATAAAATTTGTCACCATTATTGTGGGATTTTCTTTCCCTTTTTCCCTCTATTTTATTATTTTTAATCAGGTTGTTAGATATAGGGTTTGAATGCAATTTATTTACACATATATCTTGATTGATTTTCTTCATTTTCACTATTTCACTATTACTTTCCACATATTCCCTTACTCCTTGGGAGAGGTTGCTTATGATTGGTATCTCAAATTTCCAAATGGATCTATTAATTCCTATATTTTTTTAGAAAAGGTGTTTATCAACCTCTTTAGTTTGCCTATTGATATCATTGTCATGTACCATTACTTTGCTACTACCCATAAGGAACCAAATGACCCAATGATTTTCTTCAATGCTCACTTATATAAGCTATATCATAGGTTTAAGGAACCATACACACAAATTAAAGTGGCTACCATATATATCTACTTGAGTGCCTTGGACTCAATGACATCCATGTTTTTTAAAACTTTGGTATCCCTCTTATCTTTGTCTTTGGCCTAAAAAAAAGTTATAGTGCTACAATGTTATAGAGTTGGTATTTTACCCTCATTAGGTCATCTTGGTGATTTTAACTAAATTCCCATGATCAATCATGTTATTTAACACAATACTCTGTTAATGAAAATGATCCCAAGAAGCATGTATTCAAGCCTAAACCTAGTCTATAATCTGATTCCCTTGAAATAGATGCCTAAAAATGGCTTTATATGCCTCCAAATCATGCATTGCTATAGGAAAACAATCAAAAACTTGTTCATATTTCATACAATTTCCATACCCAACACTAGTGTTTATGTTGCTTCCATTAGTAATCAATAGGTTGTCCTATCAATTATAACACATATCAGTACCCATATGTTTCTAAATTATATGGCATTGGTGACTAACACCTTAATGTAAATGGGAAATCAAAAAAATGTTAATATGAATCTTAAATTAGAAAATTTAAAGCAAATGGTTGAAAAGTTGACAAGTGGCATGGTTAATTTGTGTAGGCATGTGTCTTAAAACATAAACCCAAATTTGAACAACCCATCACAAAATATAAATTTCAACCTATACAGAAACAATAGGCAATGTAATATGAGGCCTAATAATAGAGGTATGCCTAGTCCATTTGATAGTAAAAATCAAAACAATAATAATAGTGCTTCTAATTAAGTGAATCTAGATGATTTAGTGTTACCCGCATAGTGTAGGTTGAAAAACATAGATGATCATGCACTAAAATTTATTGTGAAAAGTTAATATTGGCCTCAAACATCTTCTAAAAGGAGATGGATAACCTAGAGATAGTTCCTACACTTGATAATAATAACTCTAATCAAGGTGGAGGAAACCCTGGTATAGATCTAGTCTTAATGAGAAATTGAGTAACAACCATTTTATACCTAAGGGACCTATCATATATTATCAACCCAATAAAAACACCACACCTTTACAAAATTAAAACCAAATGGAACCAAAAAAACATGGATATAACATTGTAGATGACCTAAATAAAACTAAATCCAATATAATAATGTTTGATTTGCTCCAAATTTCCAACTAGAAAGACTTGTTAATAAAATAATTATATACTCCTAAAGGGAAATAATTCAATAAGATAGATTACACCCACATTTTAATATACAAATACAAAATTGAAACTCCCCCTTTCCTCCTAATAATCCATATTTTTAAAAATAACACACACAATTGTAAGGTTGTTTTAGGTGCTTTTGATAACATGATGCCTTATGTAGTTTTCAAGTTGTTGGGTTTAACTACTGAAAAGTTAGATAAGAATTTTTTTCAATTGGATAAGTGATAAGATAAGGTTTTTGATGATTTAAACCACATTCACATGTAGCTCTCCTCTAATCCTAAGGTGTAGACATTTATTGACATTTAGGTAGTGGATATACTTGATGCTTATAGTAATTTTTTAAGCAGATATTGGTTTATAAAATTGGATGGATGCATGAAAACTAACTTATCTCACATGTGGATTAGATGTCAAGGTATATCCAATTAGAATAAAATTGAGTGTGAGTTGAAAATGACACATGATCATAAAATACAACAAAATAAAATAAATCTTGTATAAGTAGTTTGAACTCAATATTTATTCACTTTATATAAAAATAGAGACTCATGGAAACCTTTACTTAACATGTTATTCATGCAAAAAAATCATAAATTGAAGAGATAGATCATCTATATGAGGATGATTTCCTATATGCATTTGAGATAAATTCATTCCATAGTGCTACCATAGCATATGAGAGTGTGAAATAGGATAATCAAAGTGAGAATAAGGGACTTATAAGTTATCCATTATTGATATCCCTATACCTACCTATTATATTTAGGACATAACCAAAATATATTTATCAGTAATAAATAAAGTGCATGCCCACTATATTTTGAGAATACTAATGAATAAATCAATGTTTTAAAAACACCTACTCACCATAATCCTACATACAAAACTAAAATTCACTTGTAGACTATAAATTTTGATGGATCTAAGTCTAAGAGTGAGTGTGGTACCATTTTTGAACTATTAAACCCATGAGGGAAGTCATACTTAGCTACCATTCACCTATAATTTACTCACATGAATAATGTAGTTGAATATGAGGCACTAGTTCACAATCTCCAATTTGATCCAAGGAAGAAACATAATAATCTCAAAGTATTGGGTGATTCAAAATTAGTGGCCAAATAGATAAGAAGACAACACTCTTTCAATGATAAGCATTTATCTAGATACTACATCTATTTGTGAAATTAAATAAAATATTTTGATGTAATCAATATTCAAATATTGCATCATAGAAGTAAGTATATGGTGGAATCATTAGAAACAAATACAAGCACTATAAAATTGATATATAAATCCAAGTTAAGAAGTATATCCATGGAGTCAATTTTTACTCCTTCCATTATTTAAAATATCAAGAACTTCCATATATTTAATTATGATCATGATATCATTAGCTTCATCACCAACACATATGTGTTTGAAACTCAGATTATATATGAAGATGATAGATAAAAGTTTGAATTGGATGAGGAAGGGGTGATAAATTTGAAAACCAATAATATACCTAAGGGCATGGTATCACTTGAAAAACTATTTGACATGGGTTACCAAGGTGATACATAAAAATAATCCCCCAACAAAGGTATGCTACATCCACATTATAATCTAAGTAATGATAATTAATCAAAACATGTGATTTTAGGCTTGAATTGTAATAAAAAATAAAATTAAGTCTTTTTTCAAGATTTAAAATACTTTAAAGATGTTATAAAATGGATCTATGAGGACTTGAAAGTGTTTAACACTTCCATTCTCACACATACCTGTAGACACCGAAATCGTGTCGACTCCCCTGGTCATTCCCCGTCTTATTCTTCTTCGCCTATTTAACCCTTGTCGATCACTTGTTCCACCAACCTTGACCCTGGAAGCATGTAAAAATGAGCACAGAGCTAAAGCTAGACTCTATCCCCATTGTGCATCTGCTGACAACGGTCTTTACCCGGCCGATGTCGCCGACGTCGGTCACTTATCGACCGACATCGGCAATCCTGCCGACGTTGGTCACCTTACTGTTATCCGTTATCAGTTACCATTCGGTTCCCAATCGGTTTCCCGAACGGTTATCGAACCGTCTCTTGAACCGTCTCTGGCCTTCATCAGCATCCACCGATCAATCTCGAAGGCTAATCAACCATTTTTCGAATCAACCCGATCAATCAATCAATCGACCTCCAAACTCTGACATCTACAGACTCTGGCAATCAACACTCTCGCGATCAACCAACTCCGGCATCAACCAATCTGCATTCGCTTCAATCCAGCACTGCACAGACAACTTCAACTATGGCTTTCATCACGTCTTCTGCCAGGTAAGTATTTACTCTGTTTGTTTTATTTCTTCTTGGTTATTATCTGTTCATTATTTTGTCATCCCGAATCTTCAAACCAGAGACCCAAGTTCTGAATCTCTCCTTTACATCCCTACCCACTACCCCAATCTATAACTCTGTCCAGACTCAACTAAAACCCCCAGACTCTGTCCAAACCCGACCTTACCTTGCCCAGACCCTGTCCTGACCTTATCTCGATTCTATCAGACCCTGTCCCGACCCTGTCTAAACCTTGTCCCGATCCTGTCAAGACCCTGTCCCGACTCTCCCAGACCTTCTGTAACTCATCCAGAACCTGCCCCGACCGATGCCGGTCACTACCCCGACTGACGCCGGCACTTCAACTGACGTCGGCACCTTCCCTAACCGACGCCGGTACCACAGAGACCGACGCCGGCGATTGTGCAGAACAGTGCTGCATATCAGGTACGCATTTTTATTTTTTGTCTTTTATTTTTGTCATTTTATCTTTTATTATCTACTTTCGTCCAATATTCTGCTTTTTTATCAGTGGGTTGATATCCTTCTAAGAAGTCTTCATACTTTCGGGATCGGGCGTTCACCTGACAGCCCACCATATCCTTTGACTAACATTTTTTCGTGTTTCAGCCTTTTCTTCTTTACAGGTGTCATTCCTCCACAGCCAAAGAGGAGAATCTTCCAATGTCTGATTTCGGTGCGCATAACTTTATCAGGTACTTCTAGCCTTGTCCATTTCTTTTAGTTTCTTATTTCTTCTTTGAATGTAGAAAGTAAATTTTGCATAGAAACATTCTGGCACGCCCAGTGGGACCTTAGGGCCTTTCTTGGGTTCTTTCTTTCTTTCGTTCATATAGGTGCATTAGGTTTCTTCCTTTTCGTCTCCTTTCATCTTTTCTTAAACAACATCATAAGCAGGACTAAAATGAACATTTCTTTCTTTCTTGCACTTCTAGACTAGTTAAAACTCATATTCTTCGACTCTTTCTCCATTCATTTTCATACGAACAAATATTTTGACTTGGGCATTAAAACACTTTGCATTCATTTCTATTTGCCTGCATCTCTTAGACCACACAGTAATTAAACCGCATATTGAATTAATCTAGATCACTTGATGTTACACGACCAAACCACCTGCACAAATCAAACATTTTAACTTACCTGAGACAAGGCCCGACTGGGATTTCATCCCCCAGCGGATACCTTACCCATCCCGGCGATCTTACTTGGATTTCATCACCAGGGGGAAAGCCCACTCCGTTCTCTGGCGGAGTCTAATCTCTAGGCAAGGTATATCTTGGCTAAGTGAAACCAGCTAACCACTGGAATCGTGAAGTGAGGGGAGCTTGCTCCTTAGCACCAGGCCACGTATCAAACCTAACACAGACTTCTTGAGCACCATAACAAAACCTAAAACCATCCATAGACTGCTTTTTCTAGGACCCGACTCGAAAGCCAACCTTCCTCTACACACATTCTAAGGCATAAGCTACTATAATCCTAATAATTTACCTCTAGGGTTTTAGGATCTGCTTGTGTCTTCATCTTTTTCATTCTTATCTGCTTGTTTGAGCTTGTGAGGACGTTCTTTCCTGCCTTAAATGGTTTTGACATGCAGTCAAACCAAGGCTCTTCTTGACCACGCTAGACGTCAACCACTTTCGCCTACCCCGTCTATAACCAACCCTATAATGGAGTTCTACTCAGAGACCGAAAGAATTCCTACTAGACCATCTCCATCCCAAACGCCTATCATCCCAGAAGGGGACCAAGATTTTTCAAGATTCTTGGACCTCAATACCGCAGCCCTCCAAAACTATCTCGCGAGAAACCCAACGTGAGACTTTTCGAGTGACGTGGCGACGACATCAATGCCATTCGCCACCCAACCCTTTTCGACTCAGCCTTTCGCCTCAACCGTTAACCCGACCATGGCCTATATGCAAAGTTCAGCCTCCTCGTCTATTTTTAAACCAACCTCCATCGGGGTTTCGTTACCCCCTCAACCACCTGCAATTCAAACAAGTTCTACATCATACCAGAACTTGATTGTCTCGACCCCTCACACTCTTACGCCTATATATGCAGGAGTGCCTACCTCCTCTTTTGCCCATGCCACCACACAACCACCTTTTGCGATATCTGGTCAGCCTATGCCTTCTACTTTCATAACTCAACCACCTTTGGTCTCCACTTCTGTCCCTGCGACTAGTCATCTATACGTTGCGCCCTCACTGGTACAACCGACTATGTCGTACACCTCTTCTAGCCTCTTTCAAGCACCTTACAACCTAGGGGGCACTCCATCCACCAATCTGTCAGTAGACGTCATCAAGATGCTGATGGATAAAATGTCCAGTCTCAAAGCTTCTATCTCCGGTTCAAGTAATGTCTTTTCATATGACCAGATTTACAACGAGCCCATCCATCCTTCTGTCCCTATCCGACCATACCCCAACCATTGGGAGCTTCCTAAATTCAGTCGCTTTCAGAGTAAGGAAGACCCACAACAACACTTACGGGCATTCAGACATGCCTGTTACCTTATCGCCCATGATGATGCGTTACTTCTACGCACGTTTCCTATGTCTCTTTCTGGCCCTGCCCTTGACTGGTATAGCTCTCTTGCCAGACATTCTATCTTTTCATTCATTCAACTCGCCCAACTATTCATTGACCATTTCTCAATCAATATCACTAAACAAATCTTGATCACAGACCTTTACTCCATTAGGCAATTTGACGATGAATCAATAGTCAATTTTGTTGCCCATTGGAGAGACCTGATCAATCAGCTCTCCTTCTCCTTGCCTCAACCTGAGCTCATTGAGCTCTTTTCCCGAGCATGTGTCAGTCACATCTCGTCTACCTTGCGGGTTCAAACATTCCACACTTTCAACGAAGCTTTCACCATGGCTCGAAAGCTTGAACTCCGTGCCATTAAAGAAGATAAGGTCAAATTGTGTAACACTAACACAAGAACCAATGACCATTCTTCTTCCAGACCTTCTTCTGCCCACTCTCAATCCAAGGGGTCAGCAAACACTGTCATCTTCAAACCATCATCTTCAACAATAACCAACCGACCATCATCTTCAACATTAGACTACATCAATAAACATTTTCAACGTCAATCCTTACAGCGTCAATTCACTCCAATTAGGGAGTCATATGCCTCTATCTTGGATAAACTTGTCAAGCAGGGGGTCCTCAATCTCCCTTCAATCCGACCACATCAATTCGACCCCTCAACACCTATCCCTGCATGGTACAGGGAAAACCACTTTTGCAACTATCACCGCATCAAAGGCCATGACACAGATCACTGTCAAACTTTCAAAAACATCATCCAGGACATGCTAGACAAGGGGGATCTCATCTTGGATAACCCAAACGCACCGCCCAACCAAAACCTCAACATCTTCAAGCAACCCTTTCCTAATCATCCGCCTACTCAAGACAACGTCCAAACCATGATCAATGACCCTCAATACTATGATATACACACGGTCGACACTATCTTTTCTCTTATCCCTGACCAACCTCTTTCACAGGTGAAAGACCCTTCTTCCCCTATACCTCCACCACATGGCGAAGAACTTTCTTCTCCTACTTGTCTTCCATCGACTTCTCCCATATTGGAGGATGCTTTGACCACATCAACACCAACTGCCTCGCCTTCATCCTTATTATCATCCATAGATGATCACACCTTTTTGACTCCTCAACCACACGCAGAAGCTATGACTACTCCAGCGCTCTTTCCTCTTAAAGAGCCCACACCTACAATCCCTTCTCCATTGAGAGAAGAACCGTCCACATCTAAGTCCAAACCCGTGCAGGCATCCATCATGCCCAAAGAGATTAAACCTCTTGGTGTTCACCCCACATCTAATCTCACCTCGCATAAAGGTGGCCCTCAACCCAAACCAAAGAAGGCTACTAAACCACACCGGAAGCATACTTTTCCACCTTTGTCATTACCTTCAATCTTAGGCCCACATCCGTCCACTTTACTCGGAGTGCTTCCTACTCCCATACTTCACAGAGGTACGTCACCTCCATTACTCCTTCAACCCGTCAGACTTATACCTCCTCCAAACCATCGATCAACGTTTCTTACGCCCCTCAAACCAAAATCACCAACCCTCACTGCAACAAGACATCCAGACCCGTTAGCAGGTTCTTATACCTTGTTGTTACGGCAATTGTTGCAGTCCTCTCGTATCTATCTCCCACCGCTTAGACCATATCAATCTCTCAGACCAAAACCACCATGGTTCGATGACACTCGCATTTGTGCATATCATCGCACGCTTGGGCACGACACTGAGCATTGTTGTGCCCTCAAGGTTGCTTATCGCCAATGTCTTGGGAATGACACCCTTCTTCTCGACCACATCATCAATAAACCTTCAACACCACCCCACTCATCAACTCTCGGATCAAAACCATCTTGGTTCGACAACTCTAAATTCTGTCATTATCATCACACTCTGGGACATGACACCGAGCGTTGTTGTGCTCTTAAAGCTATCATTCATCACCACCAGAAAAAGGATTCCCTTCTTATCAAGGATCCTCTTGACCACTCCTCCAACAAATTATCAACACCGACCCATGCCTCTCCAACCTCGTCACCTGAATCGGGATCTCCACACCAGACTCGGGTCCCTTCACCACCTTTGACCCCCTTATTTGAAATCAACACAGTCCATCTGACCACTAAACCTCAACCGACCTTAACCAATCCATCAAACATTCTCCCTAGCTGCTGGGGGAATTCAACTTTCATCCAAACCTCGACCAATTTTTCAACATAGTCTCAACCACATATCAATCACTCTTTCAACTTAGCCTCAACCAGACTAGCAACCAAACATTTAACCCGACCTCAACCAAACATTCGACCCAACCAAAGACCAAATACCAACCAATCAACCCTTGATCAACCATTGACCAACTACCAAATCTCAACCAAACATTCAACCAAAACATTTAACCAGTCTTGACCAATTAACAATCATATCAATCAACTTCACATCAATCAACACTTGACCAATCTGGAAAGAGGCAAATGGGGCAAGTTTGCTCCTAATTGGCTCGAACCTTTTATTATCACGCACAAGTATGGATCAGGGACTTACCGTATGTCTTCTCTTGATGGATGACCAGAACCTGAGCCTCTTAATGCGTTGCATCTGCGACCGTTCTACTGCTAGTCGAGTATTCATCCACTTGACACTTACCTTGAGCTCGTCCCTTGAGCAATCCCCGTCCTCTTAAATCCTACTTCCTTTCAAACCTATTCCTCTTAACACATTCTTATAACCCTTTTATGATGTATGGATGCTTTGTCCTAATAAAAGGGAGCCCTTGACCTTCTATAATCTTGTCCATGACTCACATTTCTATAAAAACAAATCAAGATGTCACAATATCCATGGTCACTATATCAATATCAAAATCAAAAAAAAAAACAAACTGCTCCCTCGAAGGACAGTTGTACTATCATTGCTATAATTAATAGACTGCTCCCTCAAAGGACAGCTATTCAAAAGCCCTTATATTAAATAAAAATCTAGACCACTCCCTCGAAGGATGGCTATGACTAATCTGGCAATAAACGACATTATTTTAGAAGCTTCCCACATTGATCAACTTCACAACCTAACCACCAAGCCAATGACATCTTTATGCAGGCTTCTCGCATTGATCAGTCTGCACCCCAAAAAAAAAAAAAAAAAAAGAGTCATGGACTTGACTTATAGTTGTCTCAGGGTCTCCTATAAAAAGGGGCAAAGTTATCTCTGCTCTTTAAAATGGGTTACCCTCTTTCCTCCTCCTATCACCTGCTCAAGGGACTTCGAGCTCACTTTCATGTCAAAGTGATTCGATTACCGCTCTAACATAACTATGGTCAACGACGTCACGCATGAATGGGGCTCTTGGTTCTCATAACCCCTATCTATGCTATCTTTTTGGTCCTTGTCAATGAAAGAGAAATATGCTTTTCACTTCTTCTGCACTTTGGTCACATTCACCTTCATCACTTGTCAATCGACTCAACTCAACTCTCTTTTTAGACCACTCCCATAGCCTATGCCCCCTAGTTTCTATGGACACCAATACACATGGAAACTATCGACCCGCCGCAATTTATATTAAGCATAAACCAATACTTGCTGAAGCATAAATAAACCTCAATTCATTTTTAGCATACCTCCATCATGAATATGGAATATGGCTAGGGATGAAAAACCCCTCAACCAATGTTGCAGAATACACCATTTGGAAAAGGCTACAACATCTCTTCTCCTCATCATTTCATCATAACCAAGACCAATCTATCAACCATTTTAACCACCTGTCTACTACTCGGACCCTTTGTCTGAACTACATTGGTCTGAGGCCCTTCCACAAGGGCTATGTAGGCAGCACTCAGATGACACGACCGTCTTCTGGGGTTAGCTCGACCATTCTCATTTGTTCGTCTCTCTGATGGACAAACCTTCTTTCCTTCTTTTAACCATAACCTTGCCCTTGACCACGACTAATTTTATCTCTTTGACCCTCCCTCCCTTCTCGGGAGAACTACATTGGCCTGAGGCCCTATCACCGGGGCTATGTAGGCAGCACTCAGTTGACATGGGGTCTCCTGGGGTTAGCTCGGCCACATCCTTTCATCCATTCCTCCCCTTGACCACCAACCATTGGAGATCATACCTATCTCCTCCGACCTCGACCACTTCCAAGACATTGTTGCTTTGGTTGTTTTTGCATGTATGCTACCTCATGACTGGTTAGCAGAATTGTACGCAGACCTTTTTGGACCCTCACAAGTATAGGATTGCAAGCCGGTTGATCCACACTACTTGTGACTTTTTCATGTTTCTAGGAGCACTTCCTGAGCCCGGGATACCTAGAACACGATGACCCATTTGGAGCTTCAGCTTAGATTGAATAACCCGATCAGTAGACGACTAAATGCTGGGGCCCAATTATTTCAATTTTGGCACTCCTCGACCCTTGACCTGCGACACTTTGGCCTGACCATCTCGTGCAGTGGTTTGCACACAATCACGACCTTTGCAGCGTTCACCCTCACCCCTTTTTCATCCACTCTTTGTCAAATCAGCACCCAATTCCCGGTTCCCTTCCCTCGACTCCTGCTTTGAGGGGGAATACCTTATCCATACTCGGGGCAATCCACTTCCTATTTTTGTCTTGCAGTTCATTCGAACAACCAACAAGATGAAATCAACCTTATCCCTCACCTGGGGCAATCACTCCTGTTTTTGTCTTGCAGTTCGTTCAGAACAACCAACAAGACAAAAAGGGGCAAATGTAGACACCAAAATTGTGTCGACTCCCCTGGTCATTCCCCATCTTATTCTTCTTCACCTATTTAACCCTTGTCGATCACTTGTTCCACCAACCTTGACCCTGGCAGCATGTAAAAATAAGCACAGAGCTAAAGCTAGACTCTATCCCCATTGTGCATCTGCCGACGACGGTCTTTACCCGGCCAATGTCGCCGACGTTGGTCACTTATCGGCCGACGTCGGCAATCCTGCCGACGTCGGTCACCTTATCGTTATCCATTATCAATTACCATTCGGTTCCCAATCAGTTTCCTGAACGGTTATCGAACCGTCTCTTGAACCGTCTCTAGCCTTCATCAGCATCCACCGATCAATCCCGAAGGCTAATCAACCATTTTTCGAATCAACCCGATCAATCAATCAATCGACCTCCGAACTCCGACATCCACAGACTCTGGCAATCAACACTCTCGTGATCAACCAACTTCGGCATCAACCAATCTACATTCGCTTTAATCCGGCACTGCACAGACAACTTCAACTATGGCTTTCATCACGTCTTCTGGCAGGTAAGTATTTACTCTGTTTGTTTTATTTCTTCTTGGTTATTATTTGTTCATTTTTTTGTCATCTCGAATCTTCAAACCACAGACCCAAGTTCTGAATCTCTCCTTTACATCCCTGCCCACTACCCCAATCTATAACTCTGTCCAGACTCGACTAAAACCCCCAGACTCTGTCCAAACCCGACCTTACCTTGCCCAGACCCTGTCCTGACCTTATCTCGATTATATCAGACCCTATCCTGACCCTGTCTAAACCTTGTCCCAATCCTGTCAAGACCCTGTCCTGACTCTCCCAGACCTTCTGCAACTCGTCCAGAACCTGCCCCGACCGACGCCGGTCACTACCCCGACCGACGCCGGCACTTCAACCGACATCGGCACCTTCCCTAACCGACGCCGGTACCACAGAGACCGATGCCGGTGACTGTGTAGAACAGTGCTGCATATCAGGTACGCATTTTTATTTTCTATCTTTTATTTCTGTCATTTTATCTTTTTATTATCTACTTTCGTCTAATATTCTATTTTTTTATCAGTGGGTTGATATCCTTCTAGGAAGTCTTCGTACTTCCGGGATCGGGCATTCGCCTGACAGCCCACCATATCCTTTGACTAACGTTTTTCCGTGTTTCAGCCTTTTCTTCTTTGCAGGTGTCATTCCTCCACAGCCAAAGAGGAGAATCTTCCAACGTCTGATTTCAGTGCGCACAACTTTATCAGGTACTTCTAGCCTTGTCCATTTCTTTTAGTTTCTTATTTCTTCTTTGAATGTAGAAAGCAAATTTTGTATAGAAACAATACCATCCCTCTCAAGATGGGATTTAAATCATCCCATCAGAGGTAAAGACCATTGAATATGTTACTAGAGATGTTGATATTCAAGGAAGTGCATAAATTACTCTCATCAAGGGTCATCTTCCCTATATATAAATTTGTATACAAATGGAAATGCAGCTAATATATTAATCAATCCTATCTTGGAGAAGATAAATCATACTTACACTTTTGATTGCTTATACATTAAATATTCAGGGTCATGACTAGGATGGATACACTATACCTAATCAAGGGATGTCTTACCATAAAAATATCACTAAAGAGGGTTCCAAATCCTATATTTAATTAATACCATGCAATAACCCTAGCTAGGTCCTATGTTTTCATATTTAATCTAGTGCTCACTAAGGCTTGTGGCACAAAATGGGGGTAACATGCATAGGAGAATCATAATTAATCTATGTATATGTAAATCCATAATGCATGGGAGAGAAGTACAAATGAAAATATATCTACTCTTATAAAAGAAGAAAAAAAATAGGAATTCTTACCTTTGAATATGAACCCACTGAGCCTCAATCTCTCCCTTGTCCAAGGTGTTTTGTAAGACATTATTATGATATGTAAAGATAACAAAGATAAGTCAGCTTTAGGCTACACAAGTTCTCTATGAATCTAAAAGACTTATCCACAAGACAATATTTGTATCTCCAAATAAATTATTGAAACCATAATCAATGCTCCTCAAGTAGAATGGTGGATAATTAGATGCACAATATATTCTTCTTCTTCTTCTTCTCTCTCTTACAAATGGAAAAATAAATGTGTATATATAGTTTAATCTAACACTAAACCTTTTTGAAAGTTTAGTAGATAGGGATATCCCAATCAAATGTGTATTTTTATTTTCTAAAAGCAATTTAGGTCTCGATCTAGGTTGGATAGAGCTAACCTAGATCCATAATGTTCTTTTATCAATTTGAATACATGGTTGATGGGGCCGATAGTGTAATGTAAAATGTGAAAAAGGGTTTTAGGCTTAGGAAGGGGCTAAATAAGGCTATGAAATCTAGGAGGAGTGTGTAATAGAGGAGGAAAGGCTTAGGTAAATACATAGGAGAAGGTTGTGTAGATAGAAAGTGGTAATATTGGGGACAATAATACTATAAAGCACCAATGGTCTACCCACCCCTTTCCCAATGTACCCTTTAAGATGTGCACTCATAGAGATTGAAACTCAATAGGTTCCTACAAGAGATAAAATATCAAGAATTGATAAATTTTGAAAATATTATGTGTAAACATATGCCCCACTTTATGTTCAACATATGCCATGCAAGTGTAACAAGGGATGGTGCTTCAAGGAAATAACATAGTAACACACAAAGCTAAGGCTAAATAAATTGTAGTAAGAAGAACCTAAGATAAATAAAAGGACAAATTTTAAAGACACATACCTTTACTTACCTTAGTGATTTAGATAAGGAATGAAGTTAAATAAATGTGTAGGTGTCCAATGTAGGGAACACTAGGTGAACCTGTAGAAATTAGTGAAAAGAGTGAAAAATTGAAATTTTTGTAAAATGTACATGTAATATGTGAAAAGATTCTCTATGAAATCAGGATTTTAGAACATCTTTTGATTCAAAAAAAGACCTAGTAGAAATAAATATATGAGAAAAAAATGGAATCTAGTGCTAAACATTTGACAAGTAAATAATTTTGAATGGTAAATATTAATAGGTTAAAAATAATTCATTTTTTATTTTACTATTATAATAAAATAGTACTCTAAGAAACCCAATTCGATACTAGAAAGAAATCATGGTGAGGAGATGACAACTTAGATGGGAAGGATGTTTGGCGGCTGTAATGAGTGTAAGACATGTAAGAAAACATGAATTTTAATTTTTTGAGTAATTTTATTTAAAATTGAGCTAAATATAGAAAATTGGTTGGTAGGAAAATTCTAGGCACCAAAACTAACCTAAGGAAATTTTTAGATAGATTATGGGTAGACTGGGGTATTGGGTAGGAAAAAGTCAGACTAATAAATGCCTAAGGAATTTATGGTAAATAGTCAAAAAGTCATTGTATGGAAAAAATATAGTTGACCTAGTTAATTTAGTTTATAATGCGAGTAGAAAATAGGGGCTACGTGCATAGTATTGGGATCATATAGTATTACTAAAGGTGGTTGATTATGTAGCAGTAAGTTGATGTAGTCTAAAATGAAAATATGGTTGTTTATGTACCTTCTAGCTAATGTAATTGGTAGTAAGTGGTTGATATAATTTATTAAAGAGGGTTGACTGCATAACAGTAGGATGATGTAGTATACTAGAGCTAAGAAAGGGATAATTTAGTATCAAAAAAGATGATTTAGTTCAAAATAACAAGGGCCAATTTAATATTAAATGGGTCAATTGTGTTGAAAAATTAGAAAACATAAGAAACTAAATAAAACTAGTTGATGAAGTAGTTAATTTGTATATTTTGAATAATGTATTGTAATTATTTATGACATAGAAATATAGTATATCCTTTGATGTTTGATATTTTTAGAGACGCCAAAGATATTATCACTTGGTAGATGTGTGAATTAGGAATTTCACTCAAGAGAGGTGTTAGTATATTGTTAGTGACAAAATAAAATCAAATTGAAAAACCAAGACACTAGCTAACATACATCTCTAAGCCTAGCTACTTGGTTGAGATTAGTTAATAATAATACAATGGAAACACAACTAAAACATGAAAGAGAAAAAATATTTCACCTCCCTTCAAAGCTCCAAATGCTTTTTTGTAGTGGCTTACTTGATTTGTGCTCATGAAGTCATCATCAATGGAAGCTTGACTACCTCCATCTCTCCTTGGCACCTTGTGGCTTTGGCTTGGCTTGGCTCAATACTTGGACATCATAAATTTAGCATGTGAGATCTCTTTGGAATAAATTTGGCATGGTAAATTTTCACAATTTAAGCTTAAAATTCATGTGGCAAGGCCTCTTATTTATAGATTTTGGAAAATGGCTAGAGTCAACTTGAATCATCCATCTCAAGATTAAGATGTGTGGCTAAGGATTAATATAATTATGTAATTAAAAATCCATAAATAGGCTCATCAACATTTTGGATAGAGGGGCATTTAAGAGGCATGGGAGGAATTGATGAGGCATAGGAGGGGTTAACCTTGATATTTTATGCATTTATAGCCTAGGGATGTCTTCCCAAGAAATGATATACCTTGATGATGTAGATATTTAATATTCATTTCTAAAAATAAGTATTCAAAAATTTTCCATGGAATTCTTAATTAGGCTCTAATTTTGTTTAATTATCTCTTAAGCATGATTAATCACTTTGTGAATAAATTACTCAAATTGATTAGAATGCCTTGTTATTGGCTTGAAATTTGATTGGATTGGAATTAAAAGTTGATGTCAGATGGGTTGGACCCATTATCCCATTTATGATGTTACCAATAGAAAATAACAAAGGCACATGTCTTATGCAAGATATTTGATAGGAAATGGCAATCCAAAGCACCCAGGTACAAAATTGGCATTTTGACTCAAAATGATCTGATCAAAATTAGTTGGCCCATAAATTACATTGCCCCATTTAATGATACTCTAGCCAAAATTGGCACTTGAATATGTTAGGTTCAAATATTTTAATGTGATTTAGTGTTTTTAGGCTAAAATATGAACTTTAGGTGGAAATTGGTCAAAATCCTAGTTAGAGGTCATTGGTGGCCAGATTTAGGTGTTTACATATTTACTCAATCATTTGATGAATATGGATAAAGATCAACTAGTCACCTTAGGTTTTGATGGCATTATGGAGATGAGATGGATCCCTTTCAGTGTTGATCTCATTATGATGTTCTTAAGATTATGGGAATGGTTGACCAACACTTTCTAATGGGAAGTGATGGAGACACCATTGAGGTGGGGATCACTCTAAAGGACATCTATGCATTTCTTAGACTTATGATAAGTGGGACATCGGTGATTATTGATACACCATAGGATGAAGATGAGAGATGAACATTCACTCAGTGGGATATATGATCAGATAGGATTCACCCTAGGTTGAGTGTGAGCTTATTTGATTTTTATATTATGGCCATTATAGACATCTACAAGGTGGTAATAGGACTTTTGAAAACATGATTGACGTCACAAGTTAGACATCAAGGTACCACTATATGTGATAGCCTTATTCCAATTCATATTAGATCAAAGATAACTTTATGATTTTGGGGATTTCATTTGGGTCTAGCTCATTGATGATATGTATGGGATATTGTCTAGAGGGCATAAGACCATGGACCTATGATTTTATAGAACACATGGATATATGAGAAGTTCCCCATATATCGGCCAACTAGATTGCCCTATGTGGTTGATGATAGGTTTCCTCAAGTCTTGAAATGGAGATAGGACCATGTATCATGGGTTATGCCCCATGTGCTATCAATACAAATGACTACATGAGTAGAGACTGTGTGGTATCCCTACACTTATATAAGTACCATATGGCCTAGTTTGTCTACCATTGAGACAAGATTAACATGGGTGTGGATCATAAACCACTACACTTCATGGGTAAAGTCACATATAATGTTACACTTAATGGGATATTTAGGACTCCCCCACCTGGTGACCCTTCTATTAGTGCTTTCTTATTGTGCACAATATTCTAGACAAACTAGACAAACTAGTGATAAGGCCTTATCATGCTAGACCATGGACTAGTCAAACATGAAATCAAGTGATAATAGAGCCAATATGGGGAGATGTGATGGATGTGTATGCAGGGTTAAAATAGGAACCACAATAGAGGTAACAACAACCATCAAATCCTCATCAGAGATGGAGGCACTATCGACAGAAGGAGAGGAAGATGCTAATTACTACATAGGGGGACCTAAAAGCCATTTTAGGATAGAGTTGGTCTATAGAGGCACCCCTAATGAGAGGATCATAGTAGGGTCGAGTGGTGACTCTTAAGTTTGTACTGGTGTGGAGGTAGTTGATAGAGGAGGTACTTAGTTAATAATTAGATGAGGAGATTATGATCGATGACATGAACACTAGTGAGAAATGATTGGAATTTGATTTAAATATATGATAGATAGATGATTTATATATAACACTAATTAAATTATGATTATGATAGATTATTATATATATATATATATATATATATATATATATATCAAATTAATAAGTTTTAGTATCTATTATTCCAATATTTTGGTGAAAAAATACATCAAGAAATGCCAATAGGTGATGGCTAAGAGAATAAAGGCAAAGGCCTCTAAACAATTAAAACAAGGAGATAACACCTCAACCTGAAGATACATATGTCCCAGAAATTGGGAAAAATAATAAATGTGTGGTAAAAATAAACACATATCCAATGAAAATCATGGATGAGTGCATCGTAGGGAGGAAGAAATGAAATAATCTTCCACCCTACCCTTTTTACCCTTCTTCTTCTTCTTTACTTCCTACCACACTCCTTGTGTTGGATCCACCATGACTATTTGTAATCATGTGTTCTGAATCTTTGGCATTGAGTGAAAACCTAACTAATTTGGGTTTGTGATTGTCACTAATTAATTATCTAAATCTGATCTCTCTATTTCATTAGTACATTTTACACCTTTGAGTGTAGACCCAACTAGGTCTATTTCCATAGTTATGTTCCCCTCTCTATTCCCTTCTTCAATATGGTCCTTGTCCTAATCCCAAGTGTTTGGCACCTTTGGCTCATTTGTGTTTGGTCCCTCCTCTTGTTTTTGTTCAACTACCTCTTATTCCTCTTGTGTCATCTTGGCCCAACATTTGAAAGATGATTTCATCCCTTTCTTCTTTGTTGGAAAGCTCTGTACCTGGGGGCAAGTTTCCTATAGATACCCAGTAATATTGCATATATGGCATCAAAAAGTGGTATTCTCATAGTCTAAACACTAAGAATTTTGGATATCTCCACATCATATTATCATTTTTTATAGTAGACCTTTACTAAGGTCCATTTTAATGCATATTTGAGCATATGTGCATAATCTAGACCCCATTCTTTCATAATATGTTTTGATATACTTACCTAGGCTATCCCCTATATTTTTTTAGGCCATGATGAGATAGATAGGAAGGTCTAGAAACCAAACCCAAATGGGCATAATAGTAATTGAATGGGTTCTCAGATCAAATCCTAAAAACCATAGGGTGAGGTAGAGGCCCATTATTCCCCAGAACCAAGGACCTTTTATCAAAACTCTCTAGTATACTTCATCATAATGATTAAAAATCCCTTAGAGTACAAGGAGATTTCACATTGATTTATCCAAGTAGAATGTACCCACTGGAATAGGGTAGTTGTAGTTGGCCAAAAACCATTAAAGTGGTAAATAATGGCCTCCTTTTCTAAATGCTCTTTATAATCTAACACTTCTTCCTATGAAATGTCCACTTATGGCACCTCCTTTTCCTATTCCACTATGTAGGAACTTGAAATGGGGGAGGTTTTCTAGGTCCCTAATTTTTCTATAGTTTTTTTGATAGCATATTTAAATGATCCCCCAAGTTTGGAAGATTTAGCATCATCTTGGAAGGAGTTCCTATGAGAATTGCTCAGATCTATTATACCTCTGTGAATGTGCGGGGCATGAGATAGAAGATATCCTTAAGAAATACCATACATAGCCAATAGTTTATGATTTTCAACATCTCTTCCTTTGTAGATGAGGCATTGGAGGGTCACTGGAATCTTTGTTTCTATTTCAATTTGTTCTTTGTTGTCCTATATGCTAGTGTTCTAATCAACCCAAACATAGATATTATTCCTCATGATGATTTTAAGCATGATCTAAAATTTCCCCTATTGATCCTATGGAAATATTATGGCTGGAATTTTATCAAATAGTTTGTAATCATCTTCTTATAATCACTAAAACTCAAACCCCCAGGCTGTAATCCTATCATATGGATTACCATCTGCTAGCATTGATGTAGAATCATGGCCATCTCCCATTGAGCACCAATAAGGTTGGTTTGAGCCTCCCAGCTAGACCAAACACTGATGGCACTCTAGAAAAGGTATTTTCCATGTAGTAGGTGTGTAGAAGACCAAGTCTAGTCCTAATTCAAGTCAGAGAAAGTAAACCCTACTGTGAAGTTTTCTAGACATTCCATTTCCCCTAACAATTTCCATGGTGATCTCACCTCTACTCCTATGGTCTTTGGTTTTAGCCCTTAGAGATATTCATAAAAGCCACATAGGGTAAAAGTCATGGTTTTTGTATGGGTGATTCTTTCAAAGGCCTTTGATGCCCCAATCATTGCTCTACTAGTCATCATTTTTCCTTATATTATTTATGTGTGTATGTGTACACGTGTGCATGATTTGATGCTTATCTAGTTTTGGTTTGTATACCTTAAGACATAAGAGATTAGATTCATATCCCTATTTATGATTGTGTACCATGACATTTTGGATGGGGTGATAGAACAATATAACCCTACCACATTATATGATCCTATGGTTCCATCTACTCTAGCCTAACTGAGATGGTTTAGACTAGTGGGAGAGGCTTAGAGTTAGCTAAGATAACATGATGAAAATATATAACCACCAATAGGGGTTAGAGTAGGAGAGGCATAGGCCTAATAATCCTTGGTATAAGAGAGAGCCATGCCTAAGGAAACCACCATCTATATAAGATACATATAGTCATAGGTGGCTAATCTAGAGGGATAAGTTATTGGATTAATATCCTATACTACTTCTTTACAACATGTTATTTAGAGGGTCTAGTTGTAGGTGTCGATGGGTAGTGTGGCTAGGCCACATGATAGACATGATAAAACACGTGATATATATATATATATATATATATATATATATATATATATATATATATATATATTGATTTTGAAATTTTGATCTCATGAGTTATAATTCGATTTGGATGTGGATGCATGGATGTATTTATTTCTAGAACATGTATTTATCTTTTGTTGTATATGTTATGGTAAATATATGGTGAATGTTTTCTTGTTTATCATTATGTGATACACATGCATGGTTAAAAAGAAAAATTTAAAATTATTTGGAAAAGTATAAGTAATCAAAACAAATGTAATACACACTATATCAAGATGGGAAATGTTTAAAAACAAAAGATGACTAAATATAATAAACCAAATATGGTAAAAAGGGTAACTAATGTTTTCAAACCATGTAAAAATATTTTCACCAAATTAAAACAAATAAAATCACACTATATCACATTGGGAAGTATGATAATTTTGTAATAAAATGGAAGGCACATGAAATACTATTGGTATAAAACAAATCAATTAAGTCAATCAATAATACTAAATCACATTTGGAAGTATAAAAAGAAAGACAAAAATGTAAAATGAAATTAAATTGATCATACCAATTCAAGCTAGGAATTATGAAAAATTCAATAAAGTTATTCTAAGCATACATGTTATCATAAAATTAGAAGATAAAAGTGAAATATTAATGAACTAAGAATAAAACATACTAAATAAAGATGGAATCATGTAAATGATGTGTAACTCATAATCAAATACTATTTATCTCAAATTTGAGACAAGTAATTTCATTATGACTTGGATATCAAAAAAAATTGTGAGGAAGGCCCATTCCTATCCATGGTCTTACAATAAAAATCACAAATGGAACACTAAGGAGGTGAAAAAATGGTGGGAATGATTTCAAAAGATAGTTGTAATGTGGTAATTTGTGAGGAAGGCTTGGCCCTATCAATGATCTTACATTGAAACTCACAAAGGGAAACCCTAGGGGAATAAAACAATATTTCTCAAGGGGAAATATTAAGAATGTTGTAAATGATAGTGGGAATATAAAGATCATGACATAGGCATCTATGATAAGACCTTAGGAAACATGAGGCAAATTAGGTACATAAGAGAGACATTAAGAATCTAGTGATCATCAAATTACAAAGGATACATGTTCACAATAAGTACAAAGTTGTATAGGCAAATAGGTGAGATACTAATATAAACTCATGTTGATTATATAAAAAAGAAAATAAAAATGGACCTACCTTCTCACCAAATTTTCCCCATTCCTCAAGACCTCTTACAAAGTCATTGATCTACTATGAAAATTAAGTAATTGTGTGAGAAATTAGGTAGAACTAAAATATTTTTTTATTCTCCTTTTCCAAACTACTAGCCTACTACACCCAAATGGACCTTGAATATATCATGAGGCCAACTATAGAGTTTGATCTTTGATTATAAAAAAGATATGTGTTATGAATAATTTCTTTTAGTGTGATTTGAATTTTTGAAATTTGTATGTTGCCTTTTGTATCATTACATTTTGTTTAAATGATTTGGATTTTAAATTTTATGGATTGTATGATTCCTCCTCCATATGGATTTAGAATAACCAATATGAATTATATAAGTGATATGCACAAATGAGATTTAGAATTTAGTTAAAGATAGCTAAGTATATAAAGATATGACTGACTAAACACTCAGGCTTACCTATGAACCAGTATGTTATCTCAAGTTTCAATTGTATGTATGTTTATTATGAGAAAGGAGATAAGGGAATAAAGGGAGATATAAAGTATTTTGGTAAGATAGGATTACAATGAGATCTATTATTTGATAATTGATCACATGGTAAATAAAGATTGTTAAGGGGATCAAGGCTTAAATAACCAAGTCACAATAACAATTATCTAAGTTTTTGAGATAAGGTATAAAATGATCATTAGGAAAGATAAAGACATCCATAAAAATAAATAAACTCATAAATATAAGAATGCAATCATGGAAAGAATGAAAATAAGCCATAAGAAAAGATGAAATAAAATAAAACCATATACAAAAGATAATGCATAATACAAAGATCCATGTGAAATAGATAGGTGAAACTAGATTTGACACAATTAAATGATATAAGATATAAAAAGATGGATCAAAAGTCCAATACAAAATCATAATGAAGAACAAAGTGAAAGAACACCATGTTGTGTTCAAAAATACTGATAAATTTATCCATAAATATTATCCATGACATCTAAAATATCTCTATGAAGTTGGATCTTGATAGTAGCCAAAGTCTCATCTATCCTCATAGAAAGTTGTGAAAAGACCTCTCTTTAAATATACTAAATATAAAATGTAGGTGTAGTTGAAAGATCATGCTCATGAGGGATCTCATGCATAGAATACTCAAGGAGGGGAGTAGATTCTAGAATAATAATGATATATATGGGACAAGAAGGTGGCGCCACTAGTGGAGAAGGAGACATAGGTGGGGAATAAGTCATATTTGAATAAAGAACCATAGGTGAAGAAGGAAGAGCCTTCTTACATGGGAGACCTATGGAATGAGGAATAACAGGTGTATGAATCATCATAATTTTATCATGAAGGTGTTATTGTATAAAGTGATAATGATCAATATGATGGGTACCATACTAGTGCCAAAGAAAATATACCTCCACATATTTAAGGATATACTAAGGTTAAAACTTGGGAGGAGGTATAGCCTTGTCTTTGGGTTGAGCAAGGGTAGGATGAAATATGTCAATATATTACTGAAGCTTTTGATAATGGGTGGAAGAATCATTATATATGCCATGTAAGTAACATATACACTTATTATTAGACTTTGGGGGTCTATTAATGGAAGAGGTAGAAGTGAAAGCTGGGGAAGGCTGAAATAACTAGAAGTCTCTAGTCTAATGATTGATAAATTTATGAATATCATAATAAGGTTAATCAATTCACTAGGTGGGTATGGGATCAAGTTGTGGAAAAGGAAGAATACCATCACCAAGAGAAGGTAGGGTTAGTGTAGAGATTGGGTGGATCTCTTTTAAAGATAAATCAAAATCAAATATAGGATGAGGCTCAGCTAAAGGTAGAGTGGGAATAGAGCCTAGACTAGGCTTAGCTGAAGGTGAAACAGGGCTTAAGATTAATAGCTACCATCTCTAGGGGAAGAAAACTAGAAGGATATTGGTATCTATAAAAATAATAAGGATAGATCATGGCATGATCCATAAACATGATTATAAGAGAATTTATTAAAACTAGAGGTGTATCATGTGATTGCTCCATATTTACCCTATGAAAAATAGGAAGAATAATATAATTAGGCACTACAAAAGAAATAACATAATAAAATGAATGGAAATATTGAAATAAATAAGTACGATATCAAATAATATAAACATCTCTATCCTAGATAAGTCCAATGGATCATTGAAAGTATAAAAATAATCATAATCGGGTGTATATAGGTTGATGGTATAAGTAGGTATGATATTTTCATCAGAGGCTGCATGATGAATAAAATGCTAGTCTTGATTAAGAACATAAGTATATTATCGATAGGAGGCTTACAAGAGCATGGATTCAAGGATGACGGAAGTTAGGTGATGGGATGAAGGGATAGATATAGAGTTATGATCTTGAGGTTGATTTCATCTAGATCATCATTATAAAAATTGAGGAGGTTAGGTGGTACATTCCTAATGAGTTCAAGTAGAATTTATAGGATAATTTACATGTTGAGATTCCCTAAATGGGAGGGCAAGGGTTCAAGGGTATGAATTTTAAATACACCATGTTCTTGGAATTTTTTGAAATTTCAAGGGTTTGTGTCTCCTTGAATCTTGTAAATAGCACCATTATGGGGGGATTTGATGCATTGAAATGTAGATGAGGCAAAAAATCCTCAGATGATGAGTCTAAAGTCTACCAAATAATATGTTATAAGAAAGGGGGAAGTTAAATATCATAAATTTTATGTGAACAGTAATAGGAAGGATGATAATAAGAAGCCACATAGAACCTAAAGGAGGCAGTTGCCTTATATCATAAACTTGACATGTACTCCATGTGGACTTGATATTGCACTCAGAATATCCAATATTTTTAATTAAATTGAGTGAGGTGATGCAATTACATGAACCTCATCAACAAAAGCATGCTTAACTTGGATATCACCAATTTGGATGCTAATAAATAGTGGAGGATCATCCGTTCAAAGTAAAATCTCATCTATAATCATGAAAGTGATATAAAATTTAAGGGGAAGAGAAGTGTCCATTATTTCATCAACATGTATGGACATCTCTCTACATTATTTTAGTATACTATCTTCAGACCTAGACAAAGTAGCTTTACATCCTACTAGGGGAGGACAAGGGATGTTCATTTCAAATAATAATTGCAATAAATGATTTCAATGAAGGGGGGAGGTTTGAATTAGTTATAGGAAAGGTATTGGATATGGGAGATGAGAAATATATGAAATGGGAAGATGATAAAGGTATTTATAGATAGAGGCACATAATATTGTAGGAGTTCCTAGGAATGAGGATTGGAAGTGTAGTCAAACTTGTGTTGGCATGAAGTAGTTGGTTTAACTTGAGGATAAATAGGTTGATTGTCTTTAAATGGTGGGAAAGTTAATTTAGGTATTTCTTGTGGTTGGGTAGAGTAAATACTACTAGAAGGTTGGGGAATGTTGTTTATATGTGTAGATGTTCAGGGAATAGTAAATATAGTGTGAGAGGTATTATCCAATTGAGATGTTGAAAGTGATTCTTGGAAATATATAAGGTCCTCTTTCCCTAACTCCATGAGATGATAAGGGGAAGAGTATTAAATGACGTAAAATGTTTGGGAGGTTTGGTGTATGTGGGTTGGATTAGAATCAATAAAAGAAACTACCTTTGCATATTAGTAATATTTTCCACATTTTCTTCATTGGTGAGGTTGATAAGACTTTCAACATTTTTTATGAAAAGAGTAGGCTTATCATTTCTATCTTGATGATTAGGAAGAGGATATTTATATATAGCAAGCTGAACATTAGCTTGATTCAAATCTTGATTTTTATTTTTATTTGTGTGAGCTTTAAAGGATATGTCATATGCTTGTTGTCATTTATGAATTAGTGATTCATGATAAAATTTTGGGCCAAGAAGGATATACATAACTAGATTGTGTAATTGTCTACAAGTCTTGTGAGAGTGGCCCCAAATTACATGTAACCAAAAAAAATTGGGATCATACCATGATCTCATAAGATTAATGGGTTCAATATATCATGGTACAGGCTTGGGAAGACACTTTTGAAGCTATACGAAGGATAATGGTTTATGAACATTAATGTTATTTATTTGAGAAAATGTAGAATTAAAAGTGTTGTTTAGAAGGGGAACATGCTCCATAATGTTGTTGGGAGAAATGGTTTAAATGCAATGAGTGGTGTCATTAATATTGGTAACACCATCATTGGTATCATGATTGTTTTCATTTTCAATGAGCATGAAAGTGACCAGGGAAGGTTTGGATGGTTCAAATTGGCACATGAGAAAATCTTGGTACTTAGCTTGGTCGAGGGATTATTATAAAGTTCTTAGAGAGAGATTCCTAACCTAATATTATAACTTGGGGTAGATATCATTAGTGAATAGATGAAAGAGATTATCATATACCATGTTATGCTCACATTTATTAGACAAGTTCTTCCATCATTTGATGAATCTTGTGTTGTTTTAGTTTCAATTTGATTATAATTTATGAAGTGAGTTAAGGTATTCTCAAGGATATCACAAGTTTGAAACTTTTGTACTTAGGAGTTAATAAAATCCTCCAAGATAGTGATAGAATGGGTTTTTATTTGATTATACCAATCTAAAGAATCTCTAAAGAGTGTTTTAACTAATATCTTGGTAGCAACAAAGGTGTTAAGTTTGACCCAATATTTATAGATACTGTTAAATGTTTTAAATTTAATGTGGGATCAGTGGACCTATTATAACTGATGGTAGGTATGATACCTCCTATGTTGATATTGTAAATTTGAGGTATAAGAGGTTCATTTTGGAGATGTTTGATAATTTTATTAATGATGGGTGGTTGAGGAATTAGGTTACCATGGGAATCTCTAGGGGGTGGGGGGAACTTGGATTTTATACTCCCCATGAAACCTATTAGGATTGATTATAAAGGTGAATGAGATGATTTTGAATCTACATCATTTGATTGACATTATTGGTTTGAAAAATATTCATTTTATTGAGTGTTTTCAATATAGGTTGATAAGTTTGGGTAGTATTTTAACTAGTGTGTGTGGCATGTGAAGCATTGGTATTGGTATTAGTAGCTTGGGTTGCACTATCATTAGTGGCATGTATGACACTAGTGGCATGATAAGTATATTTAGAAAATGAAGCACTATTGTCATGATTAACATGTGTAACAAAATATTCCATAGTGGAATGGTTAACATTTGAAGAAAAGTTTGCACTAGTAGAATGATTATCATTAGTAGTAAATGATGCAATATAAAAATGATTAAGGAGGTTTTTTGGAAAAGGCCCACCAGATGTTTAAACTTCCATGTTCATAGAGATACTTGGCATGGAAGTTGAAGAGATCATAGAATAATAGGTCATGGTGTGGGAAGGATTAAAAATAGAAGGGAAAGGTTGAGAAGCAAATAAAGTGTCACCCACAAATTTGTGGGAGAATATAAGGGAGGGTGAAAGAGGTTCTTCTACTTAAACACATATCATCAAATTATAGATGGTTGAAGGGTCCTTTATTCTATGTTTAGGAAATTTATTAATGAAGAAGGGCATTTCAAGTGTGTACTCTAATTCATGATCATATTCTAAGGAGAATAAAAGATTATGAATTGATGATGAATGATGAAGATTCCCATAATGGGTAGTGCGAGTGGAAACATGCACATTGCTTTCATCTAAAGTGGAAGCCACAAGCTATTTTTGGGGAAACCTATTAGGATGGGTAAGACTCATAATGTTTTTTAGATTTAACTATGTATTATCCTAAAATAAGAAATTCATGATGATAAAAAGATTCTAAAGAGATGATGAAAATAAAAGTCATAAAATAAGATACGGAATCAAACTGGTCGACTATGTTCTATAAACCACGGAATAAAATAGGTAAAAAGAGAACACAATCATATAGTTTAATTGTGTGTTACTGAATAGGGAATAAAACAAGATAAAATATTAAATATTTGATGCTTTCTTAGTTCATTTCAAATTCAATATCATTTTTTGGATTAGTTGTGTGAGTTTTTACTCTCTACATTTTAGATCACTCCTATGATCCTTCATCAGGAGATAATACATTGAATGTGAGAACAACATAATACCTTCTTAAGTAACCAAAGAGATCAAGAAAATAGCCATTGAGAAAAAATGAAAAATTTTCAAAATTTTAAAAGGGAATATTACTGTTGGTTTTGGACAAGGAAATTTTATATTTTATTATTTTCTATTTTAAGTTTTCAAATGGTAGGAATGATTAAGTAAGTTGTAATTTATAAAATTTTAATTATATTGATTTTTATATTTCAATTTTAGATTAATTCTATTTTATATTTATAATTACATATTCATTTGTAATATGAATTAATTTATTTAATAATTTGATTTTAGTATTCAAATATGTGTTTGTATTATTTTTAATTTTATATTTCAATTTTAATTAATATATTAATTTTAGTACACACACACACACACACACACACACACACACACACACACACACACACACACACACACACACACACACACACACACATACATATATATATATATATATATATATATATATATATATATATATATATATATATATATATATATATATATATATATATATATATATATATATATATATATATATATACATGCATGCATGTGCACACACACACACATGTATACATTATTATTAATTATTAAAATTCTAAAATTATATTTTAATTTTAATATTAACTGAGAGAAACCTACTCTATAACATATCTAATAATGGTTTCCAAGCATTACTCAAATCTAGACCATCATCCCTATTAAGATTTCTAGGGTGATTATAGGTTTCTATGGCCTCTCTTATTTTATGTTTATTAAAATGGTTATCAATATCTAAAACCCTAGTTTGGTCAATGTTAATGGCATGCTTTGTTTTGTAGGACTCATCTGCAAGAGTATATTTTTATTTTCTTTCAAGTCAAATATCTCCAGCATGCTCCTTGATTCTAGTTTTAATAGATCTATGAGTTTGTGTGGAATCCCATATATCGAGGAAACTAGTAGATCTGTTAAAACCAGAATCAAGGAGCATGCTATAGATATTTAACTTAAAATAAAAGAAAAATCTTCTCTTGTAGATCACTCATAAAACACAAAACATGCCATTAACATTGACCAAACTAAGGTTTTAGCTATTGAGAACCATTTTAATAAGCATAAATTGAGAGAGGCCATATAAATCTATAAGCAAACTAGTAATCTTAATAGGGATGATGGTATAGATCTGAGTAATGCTTGGAAAATATTATTAGATATGTTATAGTGTAGATTTTTCTAAGTTCATGTTAAAATTAAAATATTTTTTTTAGAATTTTAATAATTAATAATAATACATACATATGGAAATGAAATGTAAAAGGATTTTTGAAGTGGTTTGGTTGTACCCAACCCCAGCCAAGTTTAAATCTTAGAGGGCATTTATAGTCCGTATGTGTTTGTTTACTCAATGGTTTCAATGTGATCAAAGTGTTATCCATTTATAATGGTTCTATAGTTCTCTTTGGGACTTAGCCCCCAGTTTGTGCCCTAGAACTGGTTATAGCTTGGGTCAAAAGCTAACACTGAGAAAAAAAAATACATACACACACAGAGATATATATAAACTAAAATCAATCTATTAATTAAAATTGAAATATTAAAATTATAGTTATTGATTATTTTTATTAGAGATAAATATAAATTTAGTAATGAATAGTTAAAATAAATTGAAATATTAAATTAAAAATAATACACACACACATTTGAATACAAAAATTAAACTATTAATTAAAATTCATAAATATTAAATTAATTCATATTAAAGATAAATATGGAATTAGATATATAAAATAAAATAAAACTAAAATTGAAATACAAAAGTCAATATAATTAGAATTTTAGAAACTTACAACTTATTTAAATCATTCCTACAATTTGGAAACTCAAAACAGAAAAAAAAAATTCCTTTTCCAAAACCAATGACAATATTCCCTTTTAAAATTCACACAACACCCCCCCCCATCCCCCAACACACACACACACACAAAGAGATAAACTAAAATTAATCTATTAATTAAAATTGAAATATTAAAATTATAGTTATTGATTCTTGTTATTAGAGATAAATATAAATTTAGTAATGGATAGTTAAAATAAAATTAAAATATTAAATTAAAAATAATGCGCACACACACACATTTTAATACTAAAATTAAACTATTAATTAAAATTCATAAATATTAAATTAATTCATATTAAAAATAAATATGAAATTAGATATATAAAATAAAATTAGACTAAAATTGAAATAGAAAAGTCAATATAATTAAAATTTTAGGAACTTAAAACTTATTTCAATCATTCCTACAATTTGGAAACTTAAAATAGAAAAATAATAAAATATAAAATTTCCTTTTCCAAAACCAATGACAATATTCCCTTTAATTTTTTTTAAAACTTTTCATATGTTTTCAATGGCTATTTTCTTGATCTCTTTCATTACTTAATAAGTTATTATGACATTCTCACATTTAATGAATTATCTCCTGATGAAGGATCACATGAGTGATTCAAAACATAGAGAGGGAAAACTCACAAAATTAATCCAAAAAATGATATTGAATTCAAGAGAACATAGTTGTATAAGTAATTTGTGTACTACTGAATAAGGAACATGATAAGAAATAAAAAGACATAGCCAGACAAAATTATTGTGTACTAATTATACAAGGACTAAACATGAAGATAAGTAGACATGAAGATAAGTCAATTGTGTAATGCAGGTAGATATGCTAAATAATATGTCAAAAACTGTGTTGATAAGGATGACAGTGTTCTTAAAATAGGAAAAGGTTTTTCAAGATAATATCTATGTAAATGAAGTCAAGCACATAAGTAATTAGATCAATGTGATTGATCTAATTGGAACACACAACACAAACCTTGCACCAATGCTGGCTAATGCAATTTTTACAATATAACATACAATGATCAAATAGTAATAAATAACTTGAAAGTGAATGATAACTAATTCATCATCCCTAAGTTTTATTAAATTATAATTAATTTTAATGTGAATGGGAAGTGGGATATAATGAGGAATTGGAAAGCAGTCTAAGGCTAGTTTCAGGAAGTTTAGGCTAAAAGGGATCTATATTGGTAATGGTACTGACTTGGTATTAGGTCTACCCCCTCACTTCAAATCCAATAATGATAAGTGTGTTGGGTGATTTTCTATATATACCATCAACCACATGCTTATGGTTGGACAAAAAACCAAGTTGGCGTCCCCCTTGGTGATGAAATCCAAGTAGGTAGACCTTGGGAAGACAATCTTTAATACTTTTTGTGTAAAGATATTTGGAAGTGTGTGCAAAAGAGAAAAATAGTGTGGCTAAATAGGTAATTTTAAAAAACATGTAATTAATTTGTTTTTTACTCTAAGCATGCAGGCATATGAAATTAAAGGTGATTTAATTACTAGAAAAAGAGGTTGATTCCTTGATTGTGAAGAGTATAGGGTTAGTTTAGGTGACACTATATGCAAATAGTTTAGAACAAAGTTGAATAGGTCAATGCTATTATGTAGAAGCAAGATCTAAAAGAACATAATCAAACAAGTTTAATATGTCTTTAAGATAAAAGATAGACTATAAAATTGTGTTGAGTTGTTCGATCTAGTTGGTTGTATGGCTATAGTTTTAAAGATTGCAAACTTGTGAAAAATAGTACTAAAAAGGAAGAACTAAAATGATAGTGAGAGTAAGAATGAACCTTGGTGGGTTTAAATATGTTTATATTGTAAAATTTTATGCTATGATGTTCAAACACTAACTCAAATATTTTGATAATAGGGTTGACTAGATTGATAGAGTTGGCACAACCTGTGTGATAAAAAAGTAGTGAGTAGAGTTGACTAACTCCACTATGTTTGCATACCTGTATGCTAAAATAAGACAATTGAGAACAGAGTTAACTAGTTAGATTATGTATGAAAATCTAGAATTTAAATTTTTTTTGCCAAACTGATCGATCTAATCACCTATATTTATAGAAGACATGCACAGATAAAACAAAGTCATTTTAGAGTGATAATGTGTTAAACCTACACATAGACTATTAAAATTATATCGATAAGTTCAATACAATACTAAAAAAATATAAATATGTAATATAATGATAAAATAGTAGTGTGAAAGAAAACCTACAAGGGTTTGATTCACATTGGGTTCACCAAAATGTATATAAAGGGAAATACAACTAATCTATTAATCAATCATAGCTCAGAGAAGATAAATACTACTTACTTTTTTTATTATTGATACATTAGATATTTGGGGTCATGACTAATATGGATCTACCAGACCTAACCAGGAGATCTCTTATCACAATAACATCACTAGAGATGGTTCTAAAGCCTCTAGTCAAGCAACACCATGTAATAACCCTGGCTTGGTCATATGTTTTCATATTCACATAGTAAATGACAAGTAAAGTAAAATATAATATAGTACTCACCAAAGTTTGTAGCACAAAGTGGGGGGTAATAAACATAAAAATTAAACATGCATAGGAGAATATTAATTAAGCTATGTATAGGTAAATCCCTAATGCATGGGAGATAATTACAAAATAAAATATATCTAATCTTACAAAAGAGGAACTAGTTTAGGATTACTTACCTTCAAAGATGGACCCATCGAGCCTAAATCTCTCCTTTATCCAAGTTGATTTACAAAAGGTTGTTGTGGTATGTAAGGATAACAAAGATAAGTCAACTTTAGGATACACAACTTCTCTATGCATTAAAAATACTTCTCCACAAGACAAGAATCAAAGCTCCAAAGAAAGTATTGAAACCCTAAGAAATTATCCTCAAGTAGAATGGTGGATAATCATATGCATAATATATTCTTCTTCTTCTTATTCTATCTTAGAAATGGAAAAATGAATGTGTATATATAGTTGAATCTAACCCTAAACTTTTTTAAAATTTTAGTTGATAGGGTTAGCCTAGTTGGCTCTATCTTTTTATTTAATAAAAATAAGTTAGGTCTTGGTTTAGCCTGATTGGCTCTATATTTTTATTTAATAAAAAAAATTTAGGTCTCGGTTTAGGTTAGCCATAGTTGACCTATACTTGTAATGTGATTTTATCAATTTGAATATAGGGTTGATGGGGATGACAACATAATGTAAACCATCAAAAAGGGTTTTAGGCTTAGGAAGGGGATAAATAAGGTATTGAAAGCTTGGAAGAGTGTGTAAGAGAGGAGGCAAGGCTTAGGTAAATATATAGGAGAAGGTTATGTAGATAACAAGTGGTAGTATAGGGGACAACAATCCTATGAAACATTAATGGTCTACCCACCCCTTTCTCGATGTACCCTTTAAGGAGTGTACTTATAGAGATTGAGACTCAATAGGTTCCTACAAGATAGAAATCATCAATAATTAATAAAGTTTGAAAATATTATTGTATACGCAATCCACTTACATGGCTAATTTAATGCCAATTGATAAGAAGAATGAGAGATAAAGATTTACATGGACTTTAAAAACTTGAAAAAATCCTCAGAAAAGGACAAATACTCACTGCCTTCACTATATTAAGTTCTACAGATAGATATCAACTCATAAATGATGTCATTCATTAATGGGTACTCAAGGTATAATTAGGTAATGGTAAACTATGAGGACCAAATCAAGACAACTTTTAAAACCAAGTGGGGTAAATTCACATTTAGAAGGATGTCATTGAACCTAATCTATCTAGGTGCTACCTTTTAATGTGCCATGGATATTGCATTTAATTGTCTCATTGGCTAGTTTATAATGATATACATGGATGACCTAACTATATTTTCTAAGAACCGAGAGATGATGTGAAAGACTTGAGAGCAGTATTACATAGATGTAAAGATCATGAAATCTCCTTGAACTTGAAGAAGTTTATATTTTGCATCACATAGGGTAAGTTGTTGGGTTATATCATCTCTAAAAGAGGCATTTCAATAGACCTATAAATAGTAGAGGTTATCTTAAAAATTACATTTCTTGGTAGTAAAAAGGAGCTAAAGTCATTTTTTGGAAAAATCAAATTCATTAGAAAGTTCATTTTAGGATTTACAGACATAGTTTGATTGCTAAATAACATGCTTAATAAAGATGATAATAATGAATGGAAAACTAAAGCATAAGATGTCTTTTATTAGATCAATCAAGAATTTGTAATACACTAGTCCTTATTAGTCCCTACTATACTTATCCCTTCTAAATCTATTCATTTGCTTCATAACACTTGATTGATGCTACCCTAACATAGAAGAAATAATCTAGACACAAGAGACTTGTCTCATTCATGAGTCATCCAATCCACAATGCTAAAATAAGGTATTCAAATATTGAAAACCACTATTTTTCCTTAATTAAAGTAGTTAAAAAGTTTAGACATTACATTCTTTGTAACAAGGTATTTATCATTGTGTTTATCCCAATAGTGAAAGTTATGTTACTAAAAATGAGTTATGTGAATGAAGAGGTAATTGGATGAATATTCTCTAAGAGTTTGACCTGGAACTCCAAACAATGAAAATTATATTAGGTGAAGGACTCACTAAGGTAATGGCTGAAATAGACCCATATATCATTTTCTAACAATATATAGTGCAAGATATAATAAATAATGAATGGTACTAGGATGTGGTCTATTATTTTATCGAAAATGAGTACCGAAGTCATCTAAATTCCACTTAGACAAGTTATCTACACCTAAAATATAGAAAATTAATTATTAAATTAGGTGTGCTATATAAAAATAATCATTAAAACATATTTATAATATGACTAAACAAATAATAAGTGGCTAGAGTGCTCAGTGATTTCTATGGGAAATATAGATGTCATCATCATTTAGGGAGTGATACAACCCACTTGATACTCATGGAAGGTTATTACTAGTTTCATGTTTTTTAAAATGCTCATTTTCAAATCTAGAGTTATTATACCTATCAAGTTTCCATACATAGAGAATGTACCCTTACCATGTCATTGCAACTAGTTATTGAGGTCTAGCCATTCTAAAAATGGAGAACAGGCTTCATTGGAGTGATCAATGATAATTCCTCTATAAGACATAAGTTAATTATTATAGCAACCAATTATTATACCTTTTGGACTAAAGCTTAAACATTAAATAATTTCATAACCAACATGGTAATCAAATTTTTAGAAGATCATATCATCACTAAGATTGGGATGCCTTCTTCTCTGGTATGTGATAATGGTCCTAGTTTGTCTTCTCTTCAATTTACTAAATAGGATTATGAAAATTAGGTAATACTCAAATACTCTTCCAATTATTACCCATAATGGAATAGGGTAGCTAAATCGATGAATAATAACTTGCTTGATGTAATTAAAAAAGTCTTGGTAAAGAACCCTAGGGATCGGCATAATGTTTTGCAATTTGCATTATGATATGATAGGACTAGAATTAAGTTATCCTTAATCACGTCACTATCCATATTATTTATGGCTAATACCCAATACTTTTGTTTAAATTAATGATCCCTACATTATATTTCATGAGAGACTACTTATAAAATGACGATAAGATATAAGTTCACCTATATAACTTGATACAAGTATAGGAAAAAAATGATGTATCCATAATGAACTTTATAAAACATCAATGAGTCATCAAACATTAGTTTGATAAATAATCAAAATTGAAATCGTTATAGACCTCTAATCTATTCCTTCTATGGGACAAGGTGCATGATAAAAAGGGATAACATGGCAAGTTTGATTCCATATGGTGGGGGTCGCTACCAAATCTCTAAAATCTTAGGGAATAATGATTTCTACCTAAGGTGTCTAATTTGTGAGGATGTCCCATTAATTTTCAATAAAAAGTTACTCAAACATTAATTCCAAGCTTGAATTATCCCATCAATCCTATAAATACCTTCTCTTTCCCTTTCCCACTTTGTTTCTTGATTTCTTTCCTATTTTGTCCTTTGTTTTATTTGTTTTTCTTTATTTTCTCACTTTTCATTGCTAGTTTAGCCTCATTGCTTATTTCTTTTTTATCTTGATCCATATATTTTCCCTTATAGTCTCCCTTGTTGTTTAGAGAAAAAAAAATAGAAGGCATGTATATAGGTATCTCAAATGACATTGTAGTGTGTAATTACTTTAGGTAGTGTTGACCAAATTTTGGCCCTTCAGGCCAAAATTAGGCACCCCTATTTGAAAAAAGCTACCTAAGTCTATACCTTTGGCTAAGTCCAATATGTAGGTTTAATTTAGAATAAGTGTTCTATATAAATCTTGAAGCCTTTTCCACATAAAAAATCTAATGTCCATTCTTTTGGAAGTTTTGTTTTTGGGTTGTTTGTTTAAGTGTCAAAAAAATGTTTTGAACATTTTGTTTTAAGCAATTTTCCTGAAGTGTTATTTTTTTGGAATTTTCATATGGCCAAAGTGTCAAAATATTTCAAACAATCTGTTTGAGACAAATTTATTGAAGACAAAGTTCTGAATTCTTTCAGGCAAATTCTCTGCAAAATTTCTCCAAAGGGGTCTTTTCCAAAAGCTAAAGGGATGCTTGCAACTTTTTCGAAGGGGTCTTTTCCAAAAGCTGAAGGGACACTTGAAACTTCTTTGAAGGGGTATTTTCCAAAAGTTGAATGGATACTTGAAATTTTTTAAAAGGGGTATTTTCAAAAATCCAAAGGGACACTTGCAACTTTTTTAAGGGGTCTTTTCTAAAAACCGAAGGGACACTTGCAACTTTTCTAAAGGGGTCTTTTTCGAATTGTTGAAGGGTCATTCTAGAGTTCTAAAGGTCCACGTCAAGAAACCTAAAGGAACATTTGAAAGAACCAAATAGTCCATTTTTCAAAATCTAAAAGATCATTCAATAGACCAAAGAAATTAATGTAAAAAAAGGAGTTGAAGGACTTGTTCAGGAAAATTGTCTATAGGAAATGCTAAGAAAAATATCGAATGAATTCTTTCAAGAAAAGTGACAAAACAAAAAGTTTGAGGGAAAAAAATTTGAATAAAGTAATTAAAGGGTGATGGCCCTAAAAAAGTAAATTTCAAACTATGAAAAATAGCCATTGGTGTTAAAAGGGTCAGTGGAAACCTGAATGTGAGTATAAAGGTAACAAATGGCAATTGTAACTTAAGAATTTGGTTCAATTATAACTTATTCAACTATAGCTAATTCAATTATAACTAAGGCTTATGGTTTAGTTATAACTTATTCATTTGTAGCTAATTCATTTGGTGACATGGCATAGCTTACCCACCTCTCTCCCACATGCAAATGTAATAGTTTCTCTCAAGATGACACATGTTCAAGTGACCCTTGAACTTCCTTTGCTCACTTCACCTCTCAAAGCTATAAATATGCATTCTCTTGGCTCATTTGAGTAGCCTCCACTGGTTATTAGGAAAAATCTATCCATATTTTTACTTGAATAACTATTTAATAAATATACAAGTGTTGTTTCCACTCATATGTTATAATATTGAGTAATGACTTGAATCTTGTTGGTCTAGTCTAGTGAAAGATTATCTTTCCTAGCTTGCTCTCTTGATGGTCTACCAATTTGAAAAAATGTGTTTTTTCAAGCCTATTTAGTATTCTTTTCTAAGTGTATAGACATTTTAAAAGTAGTCTATGATTGTATTCCCTCTTGGAATCATCCATTGCTCTCCTAAATTTCAAATTCCTTCTTGAATCTAACATGTGAAATATTGATGTGACAATGCACAAGGAGTTGTAGGTTTTGTGTGAGAAAACCTTATTTTTCTTTAAGTAGTAGTTTAAATCAATTGGGAGGGCATTATACATTGGTGCATCACATTTTTTTTTGGTTTCTTAAATTTTTAAACCCTTTTCACACATAAATTGTTAAGTTAGAGAGAGAGCTTTAAAGGTGCATCAAGGGGAGTTAGCCCCTTATCTAGATATTCATCTCAACAAAACTATCATCCACATCAAGAGAGATTATTTGATTTCACCACTTGGATGAGGAAAGTTTAGCATATCCTCAAGGGTGTAAATCCAAGTGTCAATATTTTTTGGCACACTCGATGGGACTTCCAAGTCCTACAATATTATTATTATTGAAGGTTGGTGTTGGTCTTGGCATAGTTATAGATGAAAGAAGCATCTAAATTAAGTACATGGAAAATCCATTGAATAATTCAAGTCTTTGGTTGATGATCAGTCATGTTTTCCATGCCAAAGGTAATAACTAGATATGATGCTAAAGAGACAACCTTTGAATTTGTGCAACTACCTCCATATTCCACCAAAAGGTTTAGGTTTGTCAACACTCATTATTAAAAAAGATATTTTGTGTTTAAACCTTCCAAATTTATGTTTCATACTATTCCTAATGTCTATAGTGATCTTCCTATTATGGCTAGGAGACAACCTTTTGTGTCTTTCACTGGGGCATCTCTCTTGCATCTTGACCAATATGATCAAATTCCAGGAGCAACCCTCAAAATTATCCCATATTTTATTGGGGATGGTCCTATTACTTCCATTGAACACATTAGGAATATAACAAACTTTTGTAATATTCATAACATAACCCAAGAAAATGTATCTATTAGGTTGTTGGCCTTGTCTTTCAAAGGAAAAGTTTTGGATTGGCATGGGACTCTACCCATAAATTATATTGGCTCATGGGATAATTTGGGGGATTTATTGACTAATAGATTTGGGAAAAAGAGTGATCACCTATCTCTAGCTAAGAAATTGACCACAATCAAGAGGGCACCACATGATTTTATGTAGGATTTTAATACTAGATTTCAAAAAACATGGGATAGGATCCCATCTCTTGTGAGACCTACTCCAAACTATGCATTTTTGTACTACTTTAAAGCATTGAATAGTGACATTACCATGATGATTCAATCTATGGGTGAAACACATTTCCTTCTACCTATGAAATATCCATTAATACTAAGAATAGTCCTATCCAAATAGGAAAGATAGCCCCTATGCCTCCAATGCTACTATTCCTTGATATACATTCTCCTAGTCAAGGTGCATTGCCCACTTTAGCCCCTTTGCCTATAAAGAAAATTAAAATAACAATTAATCCCAATATTGAGCCTCTCATGAGGAAATAACTCACCAAATTGATTGAGTCCAAAATTATCTTTCCCATTAAGCATTCATCTTGGTTAGTGAACCTAGTTCATATTAGGAAAAATAATGGAGAGATAAGGTTGTGTGTTGATTTTAGGGACTTGAATAGAGTGTATTTGAAGGATAATTACCCACTCCCTTCCATGGAACAAATATTTCAAGTTTTGGCTAGTAGTGGAAGGTTTTCTCTCCTTGATGGGTATTCTAGGAATAATCAGATTCTGATGAAGGAAAGTGACCAATATAAGACAACCTATACTACTAAATGGGTAAATATGATTATATTAAAATTCCTTTTTGGTTGTCTAATGTTGGATCTAATTTTCAATGTGCAATGGATATGGCTTTTCAAGGACTAATCAATGACATTATATTGGTATATCTTGATGATATGACAGTTTTCTCCAAGGAAGCAAAAGATCATTTGAAGTACCTAAGGTATATTTTTGAGAGGTGTAGAGAGTTTGGGATCTCTCTAAACCCAAAGAAATGTGTATTTTTTGTGCATGAAGGAAAATTATTAAGACACATTATTTCCAAAAATGGTCTGTCTATTGATCCTAAAAGGGTAAGTGCCATCTTGGTGTTATCTTTGCCTAAGCATAAAAAAGGTTTACAGAGTTTCTTTGGAAAGATAAATTTCATAAGGAGATTCATTCCTAATTTTTATAACTTGGTCAATCCCTTGACCTCCATGCTGAGAAAATATGAAGTGTTTACTTGGATGAGGAGTAAGGAAAGTTTTGAGGACATCAAGCAAGCCATTGCCCAAACACTTACCCTTGCAAGTCCTAACTTCTCTAAAGACTTCAATATTTATACCTTTGGGAATGATGAAGTAATATCTACCATGATTACTCAAGCTAATGATGAAAATTTTGAACTACCTACTACCTTCTTTAGTCAAGGTTTAAAAGGTTATGAAATAAGGTCCACATATGTTGAGAAACAAGTGCTTTTAGTTATAAGGAGTTTGAAGAAGTTTAGGCATATGTTGTCTAACAAAAAGATTCACATTTTTGTGCCTCATCTTAGTGTAAAAGACTTTCTATTGAATAGATATTTGAATGAAAAGAGGGCAAGATGGATCACAAGGGTGATGGAATATGATGTGGAGATCAAAACTACCAAGCTAGTGAAAGGAAAAGGATTGTGTGAGCATCTTACTTTAGACTTGAAAGAGCAAAAATAAGCCATTTTGGTACTTAAAGATGACTCTATAATAGATTCACCTTAATCTATGAGAATTTGGACACAAGACATGATCCATTTACTTCAAATTGGTGAGTGTCCACAAGTTATTGATAGGGCCAAGAGAAGGTACTCTAGGTTGCAATCCATTCTTTATGTACTTGTTGATGGAGTGCTTTTTAGAAAGGAATTTTTAGGTGTGATTTTAAGGTGTATGGATTCTAATTAGATTGAAAAGGTATTATTTGAGTTCCATGATGGACTAGCTGGTGGTCACTTTGCTCCTAGAACCACAACTACCAAGATAATGAGGGTTGGATACTTTTGGCCTAGTTTGTTCAAAGACACCCATGAGTGGGTAAGGAAATGCCAAAAGTGTGTTTTTTTTTATGGAAAATAGGAGCTAGTTGCCTTTAATCTTCATCCCATCTAGGTTGAGAAACCCTTCATGCAATGGGGTTTGGATTTCATAGCCCTAATCAATCCACCTTCTAGTACCAGTCATAAGTGGGTGTTGATAGCCACTAATTATTTTACAAGATGGGTGGAGGTTGTAGCTCTTAAAGAGGCAAATGAAAACTCAATCCTTGAATTTTATGAAGGTATAGTAACAAGGTTCAGATCTCCTTCAATAATCATTTTAGATAATGCATTAGCCTTCCCAGGAGTAAGAACAAGTGAATGGGCTTTGAATCATGGCATCTATCTTAGTACCTCCTCCAACTATTACCCCCAAGGGAATGGACTATTTGAGTCCATAAAAAAGAATCTAATTAATATTATAAAGAGGACAATGGAGGAGAATCAAAGGACTTGGCATAGCAAGTTGAAGATAACCTTTGGGCTAATAGGATCACCCCAAAGAGAGAAATTGGGAATTTACCATATACACTTATCTATGGAAGGGAAGCTAGACTTCCTATCTCACTTGAGTTACCAGCTTTAGATCTTACCTATCAACTACAATTAATTGAGAATGACAACATGGAGGTCAGGCTATGTGAGTTAATGGAGCTTGAGGAGGCAAGAAATCAAGCTATGCACACCATGACAACTCACCAAGAGCAAACAAAGAAGTATTTTGACAAGAAATCCATGTCAAGGAGATTCAAAGGAGACATTGTTACTAAGGTTATCCTTTTTGTTTTTACATATTTTCCTACTTTCCTTGTCTTCCCTAAGTGCTTACGCATATGTGTGATTTGTCTTATGTCTTACTTTGCTTTGTGTCTTGTTTATTTTGTTTATGTTGTGTCTTATGTCTTATGGTGTGGGTTTTCCTTCTAGTCTGATGTGTTTTTCAAGGTTTTGAGTCATGGCCAATGTTTCCTTGTTTTAATTTCCTTAGATAAATCCATGCCTAATGGATTAATTTAGCTACTAGTCTGGTGAGTATAGTAGGCATACTACCCCTGCGAGTCACCAATTTGTCAACTAAATTTTGGGCCTTGAAGCCAAAAGTGGGCACCCCTATTTGAAAAATTATACCTAAGTTTATACCTTTGGTTAAGTCTAGTATGCAGGTTTCATTTGGAATAAGTGTTCTATACAAATATTGAAGCCTTTTCCACATAGAAAAACCTAGTTTCCATTCTTTCAAAAGTTTTATTTTTGGATTTTTTGTTTAAGTGTCATAAAATTGTTTTAGACATTTTGTTTGAAGAAATTTTATCAAAGTGTTATTTTTTTGGAATTTTCATTCAGCCAAAGTGATAAATTATTTTAGATAATCTGTCTGAGACAAATTTCTCAAAGACAAAGTGCCAAATTCTCTAGGACAAATTATCTTCACAATTTCTCTAAAGGGGTCTTTTCCAAAATATGAAGGGACACTTGCAACTTTTTCAAAGGGGTCTTTTCCAAAATCCAAAAGGAAACTTGAAACTTCTCTAAAGAGGTCTTTTCCAAAATCTAAAGGGAAACTTGTAACTATTTTGAAGGGGTCTTTTCCAAAATCCAAAGGGACACTTGCAACTTTTCCAAAGGGGTCTTTTTCAAATTACTAAAGGGTCATTCATGAGTTATGAAGGTCCACTTCAAGAAACCTAAAGGAAAATTTCAAAGAACCAAATGGTCCAGTTTTCAAAAGCTAAAAGGTCATTTGATAGCCCAAAAAAATTAATGTGGAAAAAGGAGCCAAAGGACTTATTCAGGAAAATTATCTGTAGGAATTGCCAAGAAAAATCTCAAATGAATTCTTTTGAGAAAAGTGCTGAGACAAAAAGTTTGAGGGAAAAAAAGTCTGAAGAAAGTACCTAAAGGGTGATAGCCCATAAAATTCAATTTTAAACTATGAAAAATAGCCATTAGTGTCAAAAAGCTCGATGAGAACCTGAAGGTGAGTATAAAGGTAAAAAATGGCAATTGTAATTGAGGCATTTGGATCAGTTGTAACTTATTCAATTGTAACTAATTCAATTGTAACTAAGGCATTTGGTTTAGTTGTAACTTATTCATTTATAATTGATTCATTTGGTGACATGGAATAGCTCATCCACCTCTCTCCCACATGAAAATATAACTATTTATCTCAAGATGACACATGTCCAAGTGACCCTTGGACTTCCTTTGCTCACTCCACCTTTAAAAACTATAAATATGCATTCTCTTGGCTCATTTGGGTAGACTTTGTTGGCTATTGGGAAAAATCTAGCCAATTTTATACTTAAATAACTCTTGAATGAATATACAAGTGTTGTTTCCACTCATATACTATAATATTGAGTAATGACTTTAATCTTGTTGTTCTAGTCTAGTGAAAGATTGTCTTTCATAGCTTGCACTCTTGATGGTCTACCAATTTGTAGAAAGGTGTTGTTACAGTTTTATTTTAGTATTCTTTTCTAAGTGTATAGACATTATAGAAGTATTCTATGACTGTACTCCTTCTTGGAATCATTCTTTGTTCTCTTAAATGTTGAATTCCTTCTTGAATCTAACATGTGAAATAGTGATGTGACAATGCACAAGGAGTTGTAGGTTTTGTGTGAGAAAACCTTGTTTGTCTTTAAGCAGTAGTTTCAATCAATTGGGAGGACATTATACATTTTTACATCACCTTTTTTTTTTGGTTTCTTAGTTGTTTTTATAAACCCTTTTCACACACAAATTTTTAGGTTAGAGAGAGAGATTTAAAGGTGCATCAAGGGGAGCTAACCCCTTATCTAGAGATTCATCTCAACAAAATTATCACCCATAGCATGAGATATGATTCCATTTTTCCACTTGGATGAGGAGAGTTTAGCATCTCCTCAAGGGTGTGAATCCAAGTGTTAATAGGTAGTTTATTATTATATTTATTTTTTAAGTGGGTTTCAAAAATTTCATCTATCATGTGTGTTTTAATTTTTTTCAGGTTGAGGTTAAATTTTGGTAAAATATTCAGTCAATGAATATATTCTATTGAAACCAAGAATAAGAATCACATCTTAATGGTTTCTAGGCTTGCTTGGATGAACCTAATATGATGAATGTCTAGGGTGATAAATATATAATTCTACCTTTCACTTTTTATGGTGGTCCCCAACCTAGAATTGAGATGCTAGGAAAAAATATAAAAAACAAGAATAAGAAAATAAAAATAAATTCCTAAAAAAATATGATTTTGGGTGATTTAGGCAACCTCTACTAGGGTTATGGACACCCAATTAGTAATAAAATAAGGCCTTGAGTGGGATTATAGATAAATCCACCATGGATATAGATGCATGCCTAAAAATTAAAAATTGTATAGGTAAACATTCTCAAGGTAGGATTCAATAGCTTAATTATTGGGTCTATAATAACTAGTCCTTTCAGGTTATGAGAAGTGATAATTTAACATAGTTTCACACACTAGTTTAATGAAAATGTCTGATTTGGTCTTTTACCCACTCCCATGTTCTCCTATCTAAAATAAATTTATAGTCTCATCTTGATATCTTAGGCTCATAAAAACATTTATACAATTTAAGAATAATTAATATTATTTTATAGTAGAGTCACCATTTTTTGTTGCTTTCACAACATTCCCTAATTCTTCCAAGAATTAGGGAACCATTTTTTATACCTTTTTATTCAATCTCACTTACACTCATGGCTCATTAGTCTCAACACCCTCAAGTTGACGTAGTGGGTTATCTCAATTTATGTTGTGAACTGGGACTCATAATCATCACCATTATAAATACCACAACCATGTGAGAAAACTTTGTATAAGCACTTAACATGAAAGTGGAGTTTTGACCTCCTAATTTGTATTTGGAACTTGGCTTACCTATTTATATTAGCTTATTCTTATAGGTAATATTGGTTTCCATGCCATTATGGATCCCAAAACCTATCCCATTATGAATACCAAGTCTAAATGGTAAATTTTCATATCTAACATTTGGCCCTAAAGTAGAGTCGTACAAAACTTATACTCACTTGATAATCTTGCCCACCTACTCTCTTAGTTCCCTAAAGCTACTTTAGAGGGTCACTTTGATTTATATGCCATCTCATTCTCTAATAATAATCCCATCATGTTGACCAAGCTCATGTAAGTCATTTTCATATTTTTCACTTGGTTATTTGATGTGTTTTTGAGGAATTTATTTCACTTGAAAGGTATTCAATAAAATTCATCTATTTGTTTGGTTAGGTCTAGGTATGCATGATCAAAAAAATTCCAAGTCCTTGGAACTAATCAAGATTTCAACCCCTGATTAAGTATTTGGGTGAAATCTTCCTCCTCGAGTTCTAATTATAGTTTTCCATTCATTTTTAGTCTAAGTATCAAATTAACTAGGTCCCTAGACCTAATCAGGATTCTAAGGCCTAAATAGGCCTTAGGGGGTTCATTTTAATCTTGCAATGCTAACTAGGACTTTTTATTTGATTAAGCCTATGTATATGCCTTGGTTAATTTTGTGTGTATCTAAACATTTTTTCTCACCTAGGTCATTGGGATTATGGGGGGGTACTTACTAGATTTTGGGTTTCAAACCCTACATAGGTCTCTCAAGGTTTTTATTAGGATTTGGTCAATTGAGCATCCCATTTTTAGGCTGAGACATAACTAGGGAAATTTCATGGACTAGTTCTAGGCCTACCTCTCCCTTATTTCATAGTTGTAACTGGGGCTCGAGCCTTGACTAGGTCATTAGGGACCTTGAGGCCCCCAATCTTTTGTTAAAAAGGGAAAAAAACTTGATTAGGTTGGGATCCCCTCCAATAATGTGCACATTTAAATGTGGGGTTAGAACCCTAGATAACACATTGAATATGCTAAGCCAAGTAGTTAATACTTGTTCATAGGTCACAAGCCTGAAAAGATCTTGTCCCCCCCTCAACATAATGTTTAGTTATATTCATAAAATAAACCTCTGATTAGGTATTTCAATTCATAAAAGTGTTCCTTAATTCTATTTTATATTCCAAAGATTGATTAGAACTAGGAGATCTAAATTTTAAAAAGTAACATTTAAAAAGACTTGTCATGCCCCAAAATCCTGATTAGGTCTATTGGGCCTATTTTGAGCAATGTTCAATTTTTTGTGATAATGTTTGATCTTGATGTTTGATTTTTGAATCATTTTATTTTCTAAAAATTTGACTCCATCTTTACTGCAAGGTGGTCTCAATTTTTCTTGTTTATACCTAGTTTAAAACATGTTCACATGTTTGTGTGTTAGTTTACTATTCACTCTTTTAATTAAAACTTTTTAAATTCATTTTTGGTCTATTTTGTATGGAATGAACATTAAAAGTGGTGAATTTAGAGGGAAAGGAAGGATACAAATGTAGATGGTCATATTAATGGTGGTAGATGAGCATTTTGAAGGTAAAATCCTCCCCTCGAAAGACCACATAGATATATATTGGTTCATTTTTATGGCCAAAGGGTTGCATATCTCTCATCATACAAGAGATTGGGCCAATCACTCTATCTTTTTTTCATGTAATTTAATTTTTAGTAGTGTAATTTCTCCCTCAAACTCCTCCCCTACCATTATGGTGGATAAATTTTGAGGGATTGATTATAATGAACTATGGATTTGATTATCAAACAATGTATTTTTTATTAGTATAAGACATGATTATTCGCTTCAATTTGCACATGTATACAGTGGTTATGGTTGTTCTTTATTTGTCTAATCTTCCTAAAAGCTTCATTATCCCTACATTTAATTGTGTTTATGCTGATTGGATTAGATTCTATTTTGTGGAGCTCATATGATCATGAAATTAAACTTGTCACCATTATTGTAAGCTTTTATTTCCCCCTTTCACTCTCTTTTGTCATTTTAATCAATTTGTTAGATATATGGTTTCAATGCAATTTGTTTACATGTCTATCTTGATTGTTTTATTTTACCTATTGTCAATATTTAAATGTTGAATGATTTATCAATGGAATGAATTAATGATATAATCATCTTAATATCATTGAATGAAACCCTAAATACTAATTTTAAGTTAGGAAAATGAGTTCTTGTTTATCTACTTTCAACACCTTAATGTAAACCATCTAAATGAAATAATAAACCTACATTATCTATTTAATTATTTAAGGAGTAAAGACCTATTAAAACTAAGTTTTAAATATTCACACCATGAGGACCCTTGAAATAAAATGGTCATAATGAGATACTGAGTACAAATCAGTGCACCTAGACTATGTAGAAATAAACCTTGGGGAGATCTCACAAATATCATTTCAAGAAATGCAAGTCAAAATAACTACCTATACATTGGTATAGGCCAAAACACACGTCAATAAAATCTAGAGGATTTTACAAGGTGGGGTTTAAAGTAGGATCCAAAGCGTAATCTAGAGAATAATGCAAAGTGGACTCTAGAGGAGATTGTAAGGTGGAATATAGAGGGGAATTTGATTGAATAAAAACTTATTCCAAAGAATGAAAAAAATTAGTTTCCTTTATTACAATATTATCAAAATCATATTCATCATTAAAATCATCTTCAATAAGTTTTTGTGTTTGATGAATTGTTCATTCATTACTGTAAATAAATGTCATATAATGAGAATAAACCTATATATCTAGAGGATGTACATCATTCACATATTTAATTTGACTCTCCATAAAATGTACAATGAATGTAAATGCTATAAATAATATGCTTAGAGTTAACAAGTAGTCTATTATTTAAAAGTGAGTTAATTATTGAGAATACAATATAAGCAAAGATTAAGCTATGAGGGTGATCTAGGCAAAGGTTTGAATGATTATGTGGGATCTCAAATATACTTTCTTGTTCATTGATTAGTGTCGGCCCAATATTTCAAATAACTAACTATAGAGGTAGAACCATGCTTGTAGCTGACTAACCCTATTTTTAAGGGTATAGTGAGAGTAACTTCCCTAAGTGATATGTTCCTCTCAGGTCTACCACAAATTAAAAAGATAAAAGAGGATTCACATGGTATAAAAAAGGGGATCCTCAGAATTTATGATATACCATGAGACACATAGAAGCTAAATTATGTATTTAGTGCTTTACAATGGCTATGAGTATTAGGATAAACCCCTCATGCCATGTTGTTTATTAAAAAAACATCATGTAGTCCTTCATGATAGTAATCAAATATTTTTAAAACCATGAGAACATAGTTTCTATATTAAGCAAAAGTAAACGAAAATTAAAATCATTTTTTTGTATAAAAATCATCAAATTTAAACCCAAGGTCGAAAGAAAGAGCTCTAGTGTGAGATTTATCTAAGGAGAAAAGGAAAAAATTCTTCCATGTAAGATTTAATCTAAGGTTGAAGAAATTAAATCTTTGTGTTAGATTTTATCTAATATTGAAGGTTGTTTTCTTTGTATCAAGATTTAACAAAAAAATACTAAATCCTAAGATAAAAATCAAGAAACAACAAGAAAAAAATGTTCTAAAAACAATAGGTTCAATAAAATATTTAAATGGTTTTAATTATATGAATTCAATAAAATGATTTAAACTATTAAAATTATATTGTTAGAATATATATATTTGAGAATGAAATACAATATACTAAAATAAAATATAAAATTTATAGATATTAGAAACTTTAAAAATAGCTAAATATCTTAATAATGTGAAAACTTCCCTAAAATAGGCTATATGCTACCTATGTAGGTTGATAGAGACTAGAGAATTCTTAGAAAGACCTAAAAACATAGTTAAATATGACAATAGAATTGAAACCTATATTAGGACAAAGATGAAGGAGGTGGGCAATGACATAGTGTAACTATGGCTATTGATAATGACCACATCCTAGTTGATTATGCACCTAGTTTCTCAATTTGCATGTGTGTAAAAAAAATTAAATGTTTAGTTTTTTTGTGTGGGATTTGAATAAATGTGTTGAAGACCTATAAATAACAAACCCCTAGTCCTACACATGTATTAGATAGTAATTAGATAAAAAGGGAGAGAAAAATAGGTTATTATGGATGGTCGATTTGGCCTTAGAAACCCCTTATTTTTTAGTGTTGCATACATAACCAAAATGGGTCTCAAGGAAATATATTTCTCCCTCCTATGGTAATTGTGTGATTCATGATTATGCAACTAGAATGACTATATCTAGAATATTTGATTGAATGCTTAAAAAATGGATGCCCTTTGACCTAAAATAACCAATATTCATAATTTATATATGTTTTTTATAATGAGAAAAAATTGTAATTGGAATAAATAATGTTATTTTGCTTAGTGTATAGTGATTTTGAAATCAACTTGTTAAGGCCTCTCAAGTGAATTCCTTCATGTGATTTTATAGGGGAATATTTATAATATTTTTACTAGCTAAAATTTTAATAAACATGAGAGAGACATTTCTAAATGTCTTAATTTGATAAATTAACCATTGGTGTGTTATGTACAAGGCCAAACTATTGGATAAGGCCATAGTGTAGCCATATCTGACCTAGTGAGGTCATGTCTGAGAAGAACATATACTACTAGAGAAGGTTTGGCAAGTTCCTTTAGGTTGAATAAGGATGAATATGGTTGAAATAGGGATTTTTTATGGCATTTTATATGTTTATATTACAATATAAAATCTCTTATAAATTTTAAGTTAGTGGAGTGGTGAATAGACCAAGTAAGGGAATATTTCAAGGATAACCACTATTAAGAACTCAATGATTAAATTTGTGTGTCTACACTAAGTTATCTAAAAAATATGGATTATTAATATAAATATATTAAAATTTGAGCATAAATTAATACATATGCATAATGAACCAACTATTACATGTATAATCAATAAAATAGCAAATGATTATTAGGGTAAACCACTCATGCCATGTTGTTTGTAAAAAAAACACCATATAGTACTTCATGATAGTAATCAAATAATTTAAAAACCATAAGAACATAGTTTATAAAATAAGCAAAAGTAAATTAAAATTAAATAAAACTAAAATCTTTTTTTTTAATCATCAAATTTAAACCCAAGGCCGAAAGAAAGAGCTCTAGTGTGAGATTTATCCAAGGTAACAAGAAAAATTCTTTCATGTAATCGAAGGTCGAAGAAGTTAAATATTTGTGTTAGATTTTATCCAAGGTTGAAGGTTGTTTTATTTTAGTGTCAGGATTTAACAAAAAAATATTGAAATCCCAAGATAAAAATCAAGTAACAACAAGCAAATAATGTTCTAAATATAATAGGTTCAATAGAATATTTAAATGGTTTTAATTATTTGAATTTAATCAAGTGGTTTAAACTATTAAAATTATAAAGTTAGAATATATAGATATAAGAATGAAATACAATATACTAAAATGAAATACAAAATTTATAGATATTAGAAACTTCCTTAAAATAGTTAAAGATCCTGAGAATGTGAAAACTTCCCTAAAATATACTATATGCTATTTGTGTAGGCTGACAAAGACTAGAAAATTATTAGAATGACCTAAAAACATAAATAGTCATGCATGACAATAAAATTGAAACTTATATTATAACAAGGATGAAAGAGGTGGGTAATGACATAGTATAGCTATGCATATTGATAATGACCACATCTTGGTTGATTTTGTACCTAGTTTATCGATTGCATATGTGCATAAAAATTTAAAGGTTTAATTTTTTGTGTGGGATTTGAATAAATGTGTTGAATACCTGTAAATAACAAAACCCTAGTCCTACACAAGTATTAGATATTTATTAGAAAAAAAAGGGAGAGAAAAATAGGTTATTAAGGATGGTCGATTTGGCCTTAGAAACCCCTTATTTTTTTAGTGTTGCATACATAACCCAAATGGACCTCAGGATAATATATTTCTCCCTCCTAGGGTATCTGCATGATTCATGATTATGCAACTAGAATGACTATATGTACAATATTTTATTGAATGCTTAAAAAATGGATGCCCTTTGACCTAAAATAAAAAATATTCAAAATTTCTATATGTTTGTTAGAATGAGAGAAAATTTTAATTGGAATAAATAGTGTTATTTTGCTTAGTGTATAGTTTTTTTGAAATCAACTTGTTAGGGCCTCTCAAATGTGATTTTATAGGGGAATATTTAGAATATTTTCACTATAAAACCTTTCAAGAAACATGGGAGAGACATTTTTAAATGTATTAATTTGATAAATTAACCGTTAGAGTGTTAGGGACAAGGCCATGCTAGTGGATAAGGCCATAGTGTAGCCATATCTGACCTAGTGAGGCTATGTCTGAGAAGGACATATACTATTAGAAAAGGTTTGACATGTGCCTTTAGGTTGAATAAGGATGAATATGGTTGAAATAGGGACATTTGTATGATATTTTATATGTTTGTAATATAATATAAACTCTCTTATAAATTTCAAGCTAACATAGTGGTGAATAAACCAAGTAGGGGAATATGTCATAGATAACCACTATCAAGAACTTAATGACTAAATTTGTGTGTCTACACTAAGTTGTCTAAAAAATTATGTATTATTAATCTAAATCAATTAAAAATTGAGCATAAATAAATACATATGAATAATGAACCAAATATTACATCTATAAGTAATAAAATAGCAAATGATTATTTTGCATTCATTTTCCCACCAAGTTGGAAATTTACTTAATTTTTAATGCTAAAAAGTAGATAGTATGAACTGGTTATAACTCTATCAATTTATACCAACATAAAAAAAAAATCATACACTTAATTTTTATGAATATATATTAAAATCACAAATCCTAAGCATTCTTTTAGACCTTGGCTTTATCTTCACTTTGGGCACTTGCCCTCTTGAATTTCAATCCAATTTAAACAATCCAAAAATAATTTATTATAATGATTTCAATGTTTATTCTATGTACTTACAAGATCAAATCTATGTACTTATATTCTCCATGAGCACACATAGTTTATTGCCCATTGGGGGCATTTTCATTGCCTTGGTTCTTTACACACTATGCTTTAGCACCTTCTTGTGGATTATTCAAATATATATCATTAATTATAATTTCAAAACCTTTATTCTTGGAAAATTTTAAAAATTTAAATTCCAATCTTGAAAAAAAAATTTGAAAAAATTCAAATATTGAAAAAATATAAAAAAATCAAAATATTTTCAAAAATTCCAAATAAATATCCTAAAAACATTTTCACATGTTTCTAGTTACTTTTTTATATATGCTATTTATTTAATATTAAGAATATAAAATATTTAAATTTTCAATAGAAAATTATTTTCATGAGGAATGTGGGTGTGATATATGACATATGCTTACATATTTATTTTAATGTTAGGTTTATATTTTTACCCAATAACCTTGCTAATTTGGGGGCATCTCTTCATTTCTATGAACACTTTAACAAGTTGTATCTATCCAAACCCATCTACATGATGAGATATATATCATACAAATGTTTTACTAATCATTCATAATTTATGATGTGTTACATGGATATTATATTTGATATCAATGACATGGATATTATATTTGATAACAATGACATTAATACATATGATTGATGTAGAGTATAATCATTTCCTCTATGCTTCTTTTCAAGTTCCAACTTTACTATATGATAAGGTATAGCTTTCTTACTTATTATGTGTGGACTTTATAATTGTGTGTGAAACATATAAATTTTATTATTTGTATGTACATATCATGTTATTTATGTGTGTCCCTTGGCCTTGTTTGTTTATGCAACATTCACTGTCCCTTATATGTGACATTTGGGTCATGTGTGAAATTATATGCAAATTGTGGGATATTTCATATTTGATTAGTACTTGTTACTATGGTTACACAATTAATATCATTAACTAATTATTTTTTTCTTATAGTTTGATATTGATCCATGATACATATCATGTACATCCTAATTCTATGCTTCAATGTTATATCTATGTAACACATGTTTCATATGCAATTCAATGTTTTATTCAAATAGTATGATGCACCATAATTTAAATTTTATATGATACTACATGATTATATATTTAAAATATTTTAAAATTATATTATGGGATAAGTTACTTGTAATCTCCATCCTTTATTTCAAAAGGGGGCATCATAATGGGCTTGTCTTGAGAATTCAAGCCCTCATGAGTGAAATAATATAGATTTATGGAAAAATGAATCATGATTCAAAATTTTCAGATTAAGAGGGAATTTATTATACATATACACTTATTAATATATTTAATTCAATATATATTCACATAAATTTGATGCATATGCATGGGAATGTGTAAAAACAAATCCAATTTATAGGTTCAAATGGTTCTAAATTGTAAATTTACAAGTTTAATTAGCACCCAATATCAATATAATATATATAGGGGAATGATATTCTTTCATTTCAATGTTATTACATGAAAATTTCAAATTATAAAATTTTCAATTTCAAAATTTTCAAAGTTTCAAGAAGGTACAAAGTTTCAAGTAGAATCTAGATTTGTCTATAGTGGTGTGATTCATCTCATGTTGCTAGTGGGTCGCATTAGAGTCTAATGACACTCAATGTCTATGCCTTCACTTTAGTGAGAAAAATTTATTGGTTATAATCTCTTAATTATTTTATAGAGTACTCTATACCTTCAAATAATATTTGGAGCATATAAAATTTCCAACTCAAGGTATTTCAAATGTTTTCAAATTGAGATTTGATCACTCTCAGTTTGTCATAGTTCCAACATTTCTCAAAAATTCCTCAACAAGGGGCCACAAATTTATCCATTTTAAAATTTATAAATAAACTATATTTCATAATATTTTAGGTGTATATTTTTCTTTCTTTCTTTTAAAATTTAAAATTTTATAGTTCCAAATTTTCAATTTTTAAATAAGGACAATAACTACTTATAGTGGCATTATTGTAGGGTTTTTTTTTCTCAAGCAAGATTCACATAAAAATACAAAGTTTGTATACATTATTATATTTTAATATCATTTATTAAATTAATTTCAGTTCATTTTATCACTATAATAAAGAGGGGAAGATGTGGACACTCACATTTAATCGTAAGTGATTGGCAATGTCTAATATTGACATCCTTACTTCACTTAACCCATTCACCATTATGTTAATTTGTAATAAATATGGGAGAATTAAATATTATATTAATTATATTTTAAATATTTATAACATAATTAAAACATCCCTAATTTTATTACATACTAGGTCATATAGGATAATATTATGGTCTTATCCACTAGCACGACCTTGTCCCTCATGCCCCAAAAAAAGTTTTTAAATTTGATATATTACATATTAAATCTCCTATAATTTTATCAAAGTTTATCAATGGAAGTATTGAAAAATATATTATATAAAATTACATCAATGAATCTTAAAGCATCATCTAGCAATTGAATGGAAATTCTAATGCTCACTGAGCCAAAGAATACTATCCTTTCAAATTCAAATTATGAAGCATTCTAACCATCATTGGACAAATTTGAATTTATTTTATTACAAGTGAAGGACACTAATTTTAAATAATTTAAGTGCATATATGTATATTCATTCATATATAAAATATAAAGATTCACACAATCACTCCAGGAGAAAATAACATCAGCCTAAGGAACTTTTGGGATATGTAGGTAGCACTCAAATTACACATGGTATTTTAAGGATATATCAAATATTCCCCTTGCATAGTTCCCAAATTTTCATTTGATTTATATTTGGATTATTTTCTAAGATATATGTTTTATATTTTTATTTATCATGTAATAAATTAGGACACATATTGAAACAATAAATATTTACAGATAAGCATACACACCCAAATTGGGTCAATCAAACACAAGTACTATGTGTTTTGTAGCCCTTTCATATAAGGTTCATAATTATTATTTAGACTCTTATTTACATATTTAATTTTTTTTTTACATATATTTTTGGCAATCTTGTCATATTATCTCTATGTTATTTCACACCCAGTGTTCTCATGTTAGTCTTTAACATAGTCACAGGGGACCCTACCCATTTATTTGAGTCTTACCCCAGTTTTCTCCATTTTATAAAATATTTCCATGAGGGAAACTAGAGCACTGATCTAGTGTCCTTCTATCACTATTATCCAATACCCATTTTAGAGTGTTTTGTGGGTCCCTTCCTTTTTGGGTCTCTTATTATGACCATTTTAACTTTGTTTAAGTTAGTCAGTGTGAAAATAGGTTTTGAAAATTTAAAATTATGAGTCTTATATTTAAAGGGTGCTACAAGGAATTTTTAAAAATGGAAAACACATATTTTATCACTATCTAATAAATAATATCAATACACAACACGCTCAATATTGGCATATTATTGAAGTATTTACATACCCCTTCTAGATTGCATGATTTCACCAAGAGAAGCCTATGCAAAGAGAATTTTAGATACACTTTTGTGTTTTGTTGATTATGCACATTAATTAAGGAATAAATACATCAATTTGAGGTCCCTAATCATTTGGTATATGTAGGCAACACTCAAGATAATATCTAAGGATAACACACCCATGCCCCACTTTCCCCATTTTCCCTGTTTTGAATTTGATCTTTGTGTGGTTATTGTGTGTAGAGATATATTAAGGTTTTGAAGATAATAAGGTAAAATTCAGGTCTAACATTAAAAAAATATAATGGTGATAGAATATCCCACAACTACACAAGGTTATCTCATACTTGAAGGTATTAGATCAAGTGGAAGACACTAGAGGATAAAAGCAATGGGAGTGGCAAGAATGGCCTACTCTAGTGTCCAATCTCGATCTAGTGTATGAATCCAAAATGATAGTTAAATATTAATATTTTATAGATGTTCATTTATCTTACAAGTCAAACATAATCAATAACAACTCTTAGGCTCTAGAAAAGATAAGTTTCTCATCCTTTTGCATTCTTTTGTCTCAAAACCCTAGTTGATCAATATTCATTATTTATACAAGTGAAATGTATGGTTGGATGTTTATTTAGTTATCCATTTCACTCTACTCAGTTGTTTAATTGATTATATTTAATTCCATTTAGTCACAAAATAAAAAAAAAATTGGTGAACCCATTTTATTTTTTGAATATTGTTTCAAACCCTACCTCACCACTAGGTTTTTCCTTCTACTTCGTGTGATTACATTAGGGTTTAAATTTTTTTATTTCCCTAATTGTTTTCTCCTTCCTAATTTTTATCTCACATAGGGATACATGATATCATAAATTAAATTTATTCTTTCATGTTAGCTTATATTTTATCTTTCATTTTCCTTTATTTTATACTTCTCCTAGTTTTTGGAAAGTTTAAAATGAATGTTAAATAAATTCTTCCTCCTTATCTCATTGATTAATTCATAGGAATTCATTATAATTATAATAAATAATGGAAAACTTATCAAGATTATGCATTAGTTAATAATCAAAAACATGGTTTCATATATAATTATGATTGTTATTATCATTAGGATGATGGTTATGATGAATATTATGAATGTGATGGTCAATATAATAATAAAGGTAGTGTAGATGCATGTTATTCTATTAATACTTGTTCCTCTTTTCTCCCCATCCAATAAAATTAACTTAACAATATAAGTCTAAAATAACTCATCATTGGTAGGGCATTTTTTGATATTATTCCTAGTTTATCAAAAACATTTGTTACATCTCTTTTCAAAACCACACAATATAAGGCAAATCGAGTCAAAATTACATTATATAATGTTCCATCTCAAAAATTTCATCCTAGTTACAATAATTTTCCTTTATCATATGATATTTTTATTTCAAAGTTAGAACATTACAATGCATATTCTATAACCTTCTCATGTGAATTCAAAAAAAAAAAGTGAACATAGCATTATTCCTTCATTTGATAATGTTTTGGACAAAGTATAAGATGTTTCTCTTCCTCCTTTATTTACCATTTTAACTAAAAATAATGTTGAAATTTCAAATGAAAATAATGTAATTAAATATTTTATTCCTACCTCATGTGATGATATATCAAATATTAGTGAAAATGTAATTTCTACTCCTTTCTCTATAACTTTAATTATAGATTAAAAAAAAAGGTAAATATTGAATTTCTCCTACATGTGATGACACTTTGAATGATAGTGAAACTTTAGAATCATATCTAACACCACACTCTAGTGAACATGAAAGTGTGTCTACTTTAAATGTTGATTCTAAAAGTGACCAAGATTATGATTGTGATGAAAATTAGAATGATGATTATTATTATGCATATAGTGAAGAGGAAAATATTTCAACTACACCTAGTATTTTTTATTCTATACCCATATCTCATGTTAGTGAAGATCTCAAGTTATAGGATAAATTAAATGATAATGTGCCTAATGATAATATTGTTACAAAATATTTTGATAAAATTCCTAGTTTTCTCTTAAAAAGAAAAGTAGGTGCACATGTTATTTCAAATGTTAAGGATATTAGTGTTATTATTTAAATCCTAATAGAATGTCATATGCCTTGGAAAAATAATACTATACTAAATACCAATGAAGCTCCAATTCCAAATTTTTAATAAGAAGAATCTTTTCCTATTCCTAATCCTCAAGAGGGTGGTAGTTACTTTCCCTCTCACTATGTCCATGCGATCACTTCTCCAAAGGGTAAGATGACCCAATACATCATGCCTCATGAAGTAAATCAAAATAATATGCCAATGGGTAAGATTAATAAAAAAATACAACCCCTAAATGAGCACCATAATGATTTAAATTCTCTTTAAAAATAATTTATTTCTTTTATACATGTTGTGAGTGCTTTGCAATATAAAATGCATAAAATGACTTTGGAAAGTAAGGCCTACTAATATTGGGTTGATTTAAATGTTATTCTTGGAAACCCTATCCCGCATATGATATTTCATGAACCATTACTAAAGAGGTTTTAGATACCAACATTGACTATGTTTAATAGATATGGAGACCCTTACTTACATCTCAAAGCTTATAGGAAAGCTATGGATTGGTGTAATTTTAGTTTGATAGTATTACATTTATTTCCTAGGAGCCTAAAAAGTGAAGAATTAACTTGGTTTCATCATTAACTCCCTATAAGCTCATTACATACATATGTTGAGTTATAAGAGGTTGTTCTTGTGTATTTTATTCAGAACAAGGGACCTAGAGTCACATATGAAATATTACCATCATTGCATCAGGGACATTCATATCTAGTTAGTGATTACATACTATAGTTTAGGTCATGTATGCAATAGTTAATATATAAACCTACATATTTGGAGATATAATATATCATATCTAGAGGCCTCAAATATATCCTTAAGGAAATGATGTTAGATCAAACAACAAAGTCATTTTATCAACTTTTTCATAAAATTATGACATTAGAGAAATAACTGGGACTAGTCAAGTCAATACAGAGGTAGATTTTGATCTAGAGCCATTACCATCAGAGCCATCCAACTTATTTAAAAAACTTAATCCACATATTAAAAAGGAAAAAAATGGAACATAAATCACAAGTTAAATTACTCAACAAAAGGAAAGAATCAACTTACATACCAACTCCTATAGTGATAAAAAAATAGTATACCAAAAGATAACCTATATAGTTTGATTCATCTAGAGATAGGCATCGTGATGTTTTATTGACACTATTGGATAGGAGGATGATCACACTTAATCCTAATAATTATAATACTTAATATAATCTAGATAAAGCCAAGAATCAACCATATTGCAACTATCATCACATCAATGGTCATTGGGATAATGACTATTATGCACTCAGAGATCACATTGAGTAGTATATTGATATAATCATTATTGAATTTATAAAGAGTACATATAGGTATCCTTCTCCTCCTTATCATATATACCATTTTTCCATGACCAAATTATCCTAGGACATTCCTAATAAACAATCAGTAATTACTCATCATGTGAATGATGAGTCTTTTAGATCACCCAGTTATGAGAAATATATTGCACCATAAAGGCAATAGAGATGGTATTAAATACAAAGAGTTAGTCCAACTTATATTAGTGTGGTGACATAAAAAATTTTAACTCAACCAAGTGTTATATTAATAAAACAAATCAATATTTTTACAATGGATCATATATAGATTCCTATTATAGATATATGACCATAACAATTTCAACACTAGTGTATAGTCATCTAGTTACATAGAATAACTATGGTTCATAGTTCATTTTTTATTAAGGGTGGATGAATTATTTGATTAGGTTAAATTAGGTATACATCATTAATATATAATCATTACAAAGGAATAGTACTAATATTTTAACATATTCAATTAAAAAATATCAATCACTTATATCTTCAAACATTTACAATGCTAGAATCACATACAATTATAAAAATACAATAATGTAAAAAATATATCATATCTATATATATATCAAAATGTTTATGTATAATGATTCAACAAATACATCACTCTATAATTGGAGTATGGTCCATAGGACCTCCCTCTTCACTATCCTTTGTATCAGTAACCACACAATACCTAGAGTTTGAGGCCCAAGAATCACTTTGAATCATAGATCATGACCTATGTCTCTTATCTTTATCCTCATAAACTTCCATTTGTGCCTTTACATTGGCATGATATTATTGAATTAGAATATACTAATATAGTAACCTAAGACCTAGTGCACCCATAGGATTGGGTGGGGGAGTCTCTTACCTACCTATATCATCTCTCAGAGCATCTCTCTCTAAGGCCACTCACACATTCACCACATTAGAAATCATTATTCTATTGAGTGAGTGTGCATTCACACCAAAAAATAGAGTAGCTCACTTAGTGAATCCATCCTCCATTTCATCATTAAGAACATTTTGTGTTAGCTCATGTAATTTCATCTTGATCATAACTATATAGTATTTCTCATCACCTATGCCAACATGAAACCAAATCTTCATTAGTCACTAATCAACACA